>JAUELF010248225.1:0-13140 GCA_031471495.1 Clinocardium nuttallii | reverse complement strand
GCGTAAAGTATCGACCCGGATTAGCCTAAGCATGCCGCGAAACCTTAAACGGGCAGACACGTTTCACCTCCTGTGGATTTTCTGTTTTGGGAATCATTACTCAGCCTGATCTTGGTCGATACATTACGCAGAGACCATACTGTTGGTGTACTCAGCCTGGTCTTGTTCGATACATTACGCAGAGACCATACTGTTGGTGTACTCAGCCTGATCTTGGTCGATACATTACGTTGAGACCATACTGTTGGTGTACTCAGCCTGATCTTGGTCGATACATTACGCAGAGACCATACTGTTGGTGTACTCAGCCTGATCTTGGTCGATACATTACGCAGAGACCATACTGTTGGTTTTCTCGTGAAACTTTCGCCAATTACATTGTATTTATACTTTATATTAGATATATACAAAACCACCCATTATGATTTTCCCCTTTTTAAAATTCACATGATAAGAAGTCACATTCAATGTATCTTCTGTGTGAAAGAACAATGATACAAACAAGGACTTAAAGATGTAAACTATATGATAATAGCATGCTAATGTGCAGGCATTATGCAATATATATTAAAGGAACCTACCGGTCCATGAACTTTTGTAAATGAGTGGTACTCCAATAAAACCAATCAAAGCGTAATGTATACTCGTGTAGAAACATATCAGCTAGTATATCAATACTAAATGTCCAAATGCTGTTTTTGGGGAAATGTCTCGCAGGACGTTGACCCTGATCAAACTGATCGCAAATGCTCGAATGTTGGTTTTCGTATCTGATTTAATTTACTGAATTTGGCGGTCTTAAATTACAATAAAGTTGTGAAGTTTGAATTTATGTATAAACCAGTTTCCATAAACAACAAATCTACAACAGGCGACATTGAAAGCATATAGGCAAAAACTATGAACATTCTCTATCTATGAAAGTATTTTTAATGAACAGGGTTGCTAATATTGTGACAAAAGGAGAAATTCCTCATCATAAACAATTTTTCCTTTTGCGATTATGTTCACAAAAGTCGCCGCCTGTTGCAGAGGCGCCATAAAGCGTATGCATGTGACAAAGGGTTATTTATTGTGATATGTGGTAAGATTTAACCAGACTATTTTATGTCTCTGCAAGTAATCAGACATTTCTCTTTTTTGACAAGTGTTCGTAAATGTGTATATATTTATCCCCAATTCGCTCAGCAAACATAAAATGACAAATTGTCAGATGCGTCTTTTTTCTTTATTCAAACGAGGTAGCTATTCAAATGCTGATGTTTAGACGTTGTGACATTTGCTGCTGGAGTGTGTTGGAAAGGTTTAAGTATGTGTGGTAACATGCTACCAGACGTTATTAATTTCTCTGCAAGTACACTAACAATTGAGCCGTCTCACGAGAAACCAACATTGTGGATCGTAAGGTATCGACCCGGATCAACATAAGCATGCCGCGCAGGCTAACCCGGCCAGACACGTTTCGCCTCCTGTGGATTTTCTGTTTCAGGAATCATTACGCTACACCTTTATCCCCCTGAGACGGAATGTGTCGGCTCGGATCAGTCTGCACGGAAAGCGCAGGCTGATATGGGTCGATACGGGTCGACTCAATTGTCTTTTATAAGAAATGTTCACACCAATCAAATGTTTATATTTATCATCAGAAATCGGTCAGGAATCATACTAGGACAAGTCTGTATTCAAAAACCAATGTTTAGACGTTGTGACATCTTACTCTGTATATGCTGTGTGCACTTTAGTGTTCTCGAGTGTAGATGAATTTCCATCTTATTATGTATTCATTTGACTTCATCCGTATAGACGAGAAACTAACAATATAGGTTAAAATACACTATCGTTATTTCACACATGGATTATAGGCAATTTATTTGAAATCTCCTTTAATAAATTGCTGTCACGTGGCTTACGCTTACCATTCTAAACCGATGCAATATATTTCACCATACTTAAGCTTTGGTATCACACTAAAGACGTAGATTTCAACCTATGCATTTTGCATTGTTTGTATTGCAAGGTCTAAGCAACTTATATGAATCGTTATCAAGTTGTGATTCCCGGATATTAAACCGGTACTCGCACCGATTGTATGACGTGTTTCCTAATTTGACGAGCTCTCGCGGGCGTCTTTGCCAATCGGAATACCTCGGTGATGAATGTTTTGGATGATGATGGTTGGCGGAATTACCCGAGGAGTTCCGACTGGGGTATTTGCATCACAAATCTGAGAACATCTACCACTGAGCCACACTGTTTCCCACGTATTTACATGGATCAACGTAGCAACTTGTATCAAATAGACGCGTGTATGCAGACTGGCATTGTCAGTTGTTATCTAATGGCCACAGTCATGCAGAGCAGAATAAGGATTAAAAAGCTAATTTGCATGTCTTGAGAAAATAACTCATTTATTCTGGGATTATACAATGTTGAGATGTGTCCATATTATTTCGTTTGTTTCTTCTAGAAAATTAGAGTTCAAATACTATTATTTTCTAAAAGACAAGAGGATTTTGATTGTCGTTCACCTCTCAACTGATTATACAGAACTTAGATAGTTCCAAACGTACATACAGGATGTGACATTTCTCATGTTCTAACAAATATTTTTTAAATGATAATATATCTATTTTGATGTTTATAACACCTGGAAAACAATGTTACTTCTAATGTTTATAAGAAAATGAAACCCTGTCCCCTTATTGCCATGTTTATCTCCATATCAGAGTTATTTGAACATTCCGAATAGTGGGCCACGAAAGGAACCTTTGTGCCCAGTCAGGTAAGCTAATACAATATACCAAATGGCAAGTATAACTCCACGTACAACAAGGCAACATAACGCAACAAATGTTGTCTGTCTTTTGTCAAATCGATTTTCTTATATCTAACTATGAATATGTTTGTGAAATTAAAACATCATTGTTTTATTGGTTAAAAGATGGTTTTACACCCAACAATAGTTCAGTAATAGTATGGCGAAAGAGCACTTATTGGCGATCCCTGTGTAATCTAAATAGTGATCTGTCAGGACAGGCACCTACCCCCATGAGCAGGGATCGAATCTAGGACGTCCGAATCCAAATCCCAAATGCTAAACACGCCGAATTTCCCATTTACAGGTATAAAACCAGCGGAGGTAAACTTCTTGTGTTGGTCTTAATGTAGACGGAACTTGAAGTTAAGACTGGTGTGACTTGGGAATATATTTAGTTTATGCAACAATACATTTTGAGCGACGTGGTCTATTGTCGTGTATTGAGCCCGTTCTTAGGAAAGGGTGCACATTCGCCTGTGTGAACAGTGTAGACCAAGATCAGCCTGCGCATTCACACATATGTCTAATCATTCTAAGATATACACACATTACTCGCGGAAGTCTTTTAGAAACTTCTGTCAACTTGCGTAGGTTTTGATGAAAAACTAAGCAGATGATTAGGCTGATCTCATTTTACACTGGTCGAGCACTGGTTAATTTGTGTGTTTCTAAATAATGCATAATATGCATTTACTAATGTAATGAGTTCTAGCCGATTTAACTAAACCATGCATATTGATTTTGAAACATTATCTGTCTTTAACGAAAGTTATCTAACAAAAAAATCCTCCTTATTATTTTAGAGAAATACACAACAATTAGTGTAAAGCCACATTTAATTATGATTAATCAATAGCACATAGAAAATGCCTCCAAGCAGAAGTAAGATTTCAAAAAGGGTGAATAAAGCATGCTAAATAATCCCTAGAAAGAAGCAAACTCTACAAATTGGAAATTAGGTCACTGGATAGATATGCTTCTAAATATAGACAAATATACCTTAATTGAGTTCCTACTCTTACAATATGGTTCATGAAGAATAAACAATTTCCCTTGTTTCCACAATGTTTTTCCAGGGCATCGCGTCTGTATGTGTGATTATACACTATCTATTTTAATAGATCGATATTTAACAATGACTTGCGTCAAATGTATCATGATGAACAGTTGATATGCTGTAGATGGTTTTTTCACGAGTAAACATACATCAACAAGTAACATTTTTCTTAACTATTGTATTATTTGATTACCTTTAAACTCCATCTTTTCACATCTCATTTAACCTATGTTCGTTAAATTACGTGTTACTTTATTGAGTTCCCTCAAAGAACATCAATCTCGAAGGAAAGAATACTTCATTAAAACGGAAGACTCGAGACGTAAGTAAATTTAGTGCACATACTTGATTGATAGATTGTTTATTCAAGCAACCGCTGGCAACATAGTGTTTTTGTTATCCCCGTGAAGGAGTCACACATAGTTCATAGGGTAATGAAACCATATGGGGCTACAGTTACAGCGTTTCGATGTACGTTAATGTATCAATTATACGACTTGAAGGACAGTGGAGGTATTATTGAGGATATGCGTATCTTCTTAAAGACACATCTTCTCGATTAAATCTTTAATTTTCAGGGTGCAATTTATATGTTCTTGAATTAACCATTTCCTTCATATAGACGCTTTCTGATACATCTGCAGCAGGCGACATTTGAAAACATTTTGGCAAAAGGAGAAAATGCTCAAAACGTTTGCCACACTGTTTCAACTTCTTTTATATAATCATTTATAGAGGTTTTGCCTAGATGTTTTTTTAAATCGTATGCTGTAAACTTGTTGTATTTGGGAAAGGGTCAACAATGCTTCGAGTTAATTGTGTCCCTCAATTGTATCAAAGCAGCTGCCTGCCTGCCTGTGTGTGTGTGTGTGTGTGTTGTGTGGGTGTGTGTGTGTGTGTGTTTCATGGAACAATATTATCTATCGATTATTACTATTCGAACATACGCCAAATATGCAACAGACGACTTTGAAAAATCCCTTTGCATGAAAGTAAAATTATTGAATATAGTTGGAAAAAATTGTGGGTAATTTTCTTCTTTTGCTACAATGTATAAAAAATATCGTCTGCTGCAAATGCGACAAAACGCGTCTATATTTGGTAAACGGTCATTGATATAACATTTATGAAAGATGGATAACGTACTGTTCCAACATTTGTAGTTGTCATGCTACTTGAGCAGCGCCACTATATATATAGAAATCAATCCTGGACTTTGATCCGAACAGTCTTGGTATTATTCCCTATCCAACACGTGACCTGACAGACACACTTTAAACATTGTGGAAAACGGTAAAGCAAAGGAAATTACTAAGCAGTATGCAGTTTCGTTGAAATTGTCCAAATATTTCTAATCCTTCGAATGTGAATACATTGTTTAAGTATGACGTAGTTCTGACCCTTGGAACTAAGAATCAACTTGCTGTTCTGTTAGTGTAGTGGTTGTGTAAATTATAATGAGCCGTTTCGCGAGAAAACTACATTATGACATCTGTATAATGTATCGACCAGATCAGCATTCGATGTCCTCAGGGGGATAGAGGTATAGAATAATGTTTCCTGAAAGAGAAAATCCTCAGGAGGCGAAACGTGTTCATCCGGGTAAGCCTGTGCGGCATGCTTAGACTGATCAGGGTCGACATTTTAAGAAGAGTCCATACTGTTGGTTTCCTCGCGAGATGGCTCAAATGTTTATAGGATAATGTATCTTGTATTCGGTGCAGTTAATCTTTTTGCATCGTATTTTTGAGCCACGATAATCGTTTTGAGAAATATCCCAATATAATCTTTTCAAAAGGCTTTTACTTTACTGGTATGTACCAGACTGAATCAACAATATCAAAGTTGACAATCCGACACGTAATCGTGTAAGCGTAATTCATGGGTGGTAAATAAAACTCAGGCCAAACTGACGTGATTTTTATGACAGGTAAAAATCGTGTCTAGTACGTAATGGTAATGGTATTGTTACAACAGAGAAAACAATTTGGTACGAAACAATATATGTCAACGCGTCAGACGTGTATTAAGATTCACTTTACAGTACTTTTGAAGTTAAAATCTGTAAATAGATATGTGGCTTCTGCTAACACCCTTTTAATACAGTTTCTGATATGTGAATCTAAGCACGTTACTGGTCTACTGTTTTAATTAGAGACAGATACGTACGTATTACTGGTGTAGCTTGTTCTGAAACCACCATCCAATACAGTTGCCCTCTATGTATAAAGTTTGGGTAAAGAAATGTCAAGCACGTGAGAGACGGTATTGCCCTATTAATATTCGGTCCGAGGTCTTGATCAATGATATAATTAAAAGCAGAGAAAAAGAAAATTATTGTACTCTTATGTAATGATATTTTGTAAATTGACATTATTTGTCCAATCATCACCGCCGGAAAGTACAAACAACTGATTGTGGGTATTTGTAGCAACGGCAACTTTAACAATTTCTCTTATACAGACATGACCGTATGATATGTCATTATGGAAAAACAACCAGACACTATTTTACCCACCGCTGCTCAAATCTATAGGTCTGAAATAGATACATTTTGGTTAAGTCAGAAACAATCAATTTGCGTGTATGATATATTCATGCCTCGAGGGTCTTATTAGTTCAGGCTTGGAATTCCTATAAGTGTGCGACGAGAGAAAACACTCCAAAAACTCAATTCAAGTATTGATACAGGAATATCGATAACACAGATACCTGGTCCCCGAACAGTTTTAAAATTAATATCTCAATTAGTCATATATCTGTTTTAAAAAGGTTGAATAGTTAAATGGTATAATATGAACCGTCTCGCGAGAAAACCAACATTGTGGCATCTGCGTAAAGTATCGACCCGGGTCTAAACATGCCGTGCAGGCTAACCAGGACAGACACTTTTTGCATCTTGCGGATTTTTTGTTTCAGGAATCATTTGTCTATACCTCTTTCCCTTGGATACGGAATGTGTGGGCCGGATCAGTTTGCGCGGACAGCGCAGACTGCTCTGGTCGATAAATTACACAGATGCCATAATGTTGGTTTTCTTGCAGGACGGCTCATATGTGAATCCTATTCATATGGAAATGTCCTAACCAGTTAACCTCATACCAGTGGTTGCTGGAGAATAACCTGGACACGAAAACGAGAAGGGCGGACGCTCGGTAAGACGATGCCGTTACTGTACGCTATCCCGGATATTTCGAAAAGCATCCAAATAAGCCATTGTCAACAAAACGCCATACTAGAATCGATGCTGCATTGAAATACATCGTTGATGTTATCTAGGATTGGTTTACGAAAGTTGAGTTGACCGATGAGACCGACAACTATTCGATCCATTTACCCGAAATTCTATCTACTCTTCTTACCTGCTTTTATTTATCACGCTCGAAGACTTAAGCAGTTCTCCTGCAGTTTGTGTTGGAATTCCTAAAGGTAGAAACCGCTCATTACGCGACACTTAACGTTTACTGCGTTAATCGATGTTTCGACAAATTATGCATTTAACATTTTGAATAAAAGAAAACAAAGACCTAGATAAAGGTCAATTAACGTTTTACTTTTCAACGTGAATTTCATATGATTTAAAGTCGCTTTATTCTGATAAGCTAATACTGTACCATTGATAGGTACCTTCTCCATAGTAAGGTCATTGTAAGCGACGATGACTATATTTACAGTTGACCTATAAATGGACATTTGATTGATTGATCGCTGCTTTCAACAATGTTTCAGTTTTATCACGACATTCTCATGATAAAGATACTACTACTGGTCCATTTGTCTTGACACCAGCCAGCCAGTCAGTCGTTATGCAAAGCCTGCATCCCTGAGCGCCGAAGAGGGCAGCCATTATAACCGTTTTAAAGTTGTTGGTATTGCCGTTGATCGAACCCGACAAATGGACAAAAAAAATCATTTAATTGAAAGTAGTTGTGTTATCCTTGTTAAATAAATGTCGTATTTGATAAAAGGTTGTGTATTGGGTACTAATTATATATTTACATCATCGATTTCGAGGACTTTTCAACAAACCTAAAAAACTCTCAAACAAATGGTCTCTAAAATATTGTCCATTTATATGATATATATTCTCCAGCGAGAGAGCCAACATTATGGCCTCTGCGTTATGTGTCGATCCAGATCAGTCTGCGCAATCCGAGCATACTGATCCGGGCCGACAAAGCCCGTCTCGGGGGGATAGAGGTATAGAGTAATGATTTCTGAAACAGAAAATTCACAATAGTCGAACAGTTTCTGTTCGGGTTAGCCTGCGCGATGTTTTTCTCGCGAGACGGCTCAATTATATCCCTGTACAATATCTGAAAGAATACAAGTTTTAATAAGTTCATGTATATACTTGAAAATATATGATGGACGGTGTGAAAGAAAATGGTTTATTCCGTTATCATAGTACTTCCTGTTTCTGAAGAAAATAATGTGAAAATCTTGGAGAAGAAAACGTATGAAACATGTAAGACGTATTATGAAACATTCTGAGAAAGGGATATATTTCTTCAATATGATCGTTATTTCCATGTGTTCGTATATGAGCCGTCCCGCGAGAAAACCAACATTATGACATCTGCGCAGACTGATCCCAGCCATCAAATTCCGCCTCAGTGGGATAAGGGTATATTGTAATGATTCCTGAAACAGAAAATACACAAAAGGCGAAAAGTGTGTATCTTGGTTAGCCTGCGCGGTATAGTTAGGCTGATCTTGGTCGACATTTTCCGGCTCATATGTTTAAGACCTCTTTATATCAGGGGACAAAATCTAATACAGACACCAATAGAATAACGTTTCTTAATCCATTATCTGAAATTCA
Organism: Clinocardium nuttallii; assembly: GCA_031471495.1. Lineage (NCBI taxonomy): Eukaryota > Metazoa > Mollusca > Bivalvia > Cardiida > Cardiidae > Clinocardium > Clinocardium nuttallii. Next base: position 4,440 of record JAUELF010248225.1, on the reverse strand, counting down.
CTTTTCTTGAAGTCAACAACCAGATAAGCTAATTATGCAAATCAAAACTGATTTCAGTGTGCAAGGTAATTGTGTTTGTTAAATTTAAATCCGGACATTGAATTTTGGGGGGCAAATGTCTAATCTGAATTGTAATGCAATCAAAAGTCTTCTCTGTGTACCTTAAGTTTGCGAGTGCTATACAAGTGCAATGCATCATTCCCCCCCGGCAAAGGATACCAACAGTTTGGCCTCTGCGTAATGTATCGATCCCGATCGGCCTGCGCAGACTGATCCGGGCCGACACGTTCCGTCTCAGGGGCATAGAGGTATAGAGTAGTAATTCCTGAAACAGAAAATCCAAAAGAGGCGAACAGTGTCTATCCGGGTAAGCCTGCGCGGCATCCTTAGGCTGATCCGGGTCGATACTATACGCATAGTTCACAATGTTAGTGTTCTCGCGAGACGGCTCATATGCATACAGACAGCATGTTCTCATCTGCATTATTTTTAAAAGGTTTGTTTCATAAATCTAGTCAACTTAGTTGAGTTTCCTGCTCGCAATAATTAAATTCATTGCATAACAAAGGCAAATTCAACAAGAGGTATTTTTTTTAGATAAAAACAAAATTCAAACAATATACCGTACGATTAACGGTTCTGTCCAAAATGTCCCGAATTTTATTGAGAATGAGGAACACTTCTTGTTGCAGTGCACCATGTTAAATGATATTAGAGAAGTTCATATCAAGCCGTTCTTTACAGATGTACACTCACTTGCAGATAAGATAAGATAAGATAAGAAATTGTTTATTAAAGTCACACGTGTGAAACATATTTTGGTTAACAGTATGATATACACAACAAAAATGATCACACTCGGCCCTTTGGGCCTATAAGTCACCTATATGTGTATACGTATAAACATATTTACATATTATGATATAAATTCCCAACACATCATACTATTTATAATCCGTCCCCAAGTTTAATATCATATTTTTTCAAAGAAACTTGGTGAATGTAGACACTTTGAAAACGTCGTCGTCAAGGGAGTAAAGAATTAGCTTGGGCAGTGACTATAATAAAACGACCCTTTCAAAGTCAAGAACCCTGCGGCATGTTCATAAGATATGCGATGTTTTCAAACGTAGTTCATCCCTTGGTAGAATAAGTTGAGAGCTTGGGACTGTGTTCAATAGACATTAAAACGTTATCGTTAAACGTGAAAACTATTTATTTTTCAACAAAACGAAATAGGTTTTCGCGGATAATTACTGAGACATGTTAATATATGTATTATCAATTATAAATGCAAAATTAATCTCAATATATTATTAAAGCTCTGAAACGGAGAGATCTTGCAATAGCTTAACATTTAATTATCGATTGATTAATTGTTGTCATATATTCATAATTGTATGTTGTAATTTGGACCGGAGCAATTTCTCCTTTTGTCAAATTGTTTTCAACTTTGTTCAATAGTTAACATTCATTCAAATAAAGAGAGTTTCTATATTTTTGTCTAGCTGTTTTTGAAGACCTCTGATGCAAATCTGTTGTATATGGGAATGGGTTAAATTAATGTAAATCCGATTTTAATGATTCCAGATTTGTATTACACCTTAACTTTACAGTTTGTTGTGTTACAATAAACATATTCTATAAACATGCATTAGAAAATGTTGTACTATGTAGTGTGCGATATTCTTTAGAAATATAACTCATAATTATAAAGGATGAATTTTGTTCTGGTGCTATGTTTGTTACAACCACATACTATCCTTCTTACTTCACAATATAAACTCTATGCAAATTATAAACTATATATATTTACATGTATATTCCTTTATTTTCCTAAACCATAGCAAGTGCTTTACCAAACATTGCCAACTTTGTGAATGATCAGGCTATCGAGCGATCTCTATCTCCGAGCAATTCTGGCGTATATAGGCTAGTTTAACAGTCATCTGTCGCTGTCCGCTGTGGTTATTTAGATCAGATAAGTTATTGTAATTATGGAGGTCAAAATAAGTTTTGTTTTATTATATTCTCAGTCTCGATTTATTCTAGAAGAGTGAACTCTTTTTTTTATTTTTTTTTATTTAAGGCTTTCGAAGAAAATGAATACAGATGTTTTTTCTAAATTTCCGATACACGTACAAAAAATGAAGTTTATCTTCGATACATCTCCAACAACTTCGAACTATCAGAAGTTACAATATATATAATAACAGGTTGATAGCCAGTCAAGTGGCCTTTCATTTCTTATACGTCATTATCAGCCAAATTTAGATATGTTTAAACAAATAAGCACAATAACAATTAAGACAGCAAACTACATTTAATAAACAAGTAAATGAAGAGCGGGTTAAAGGTGCCTTCTACAAGAAGAGGATCTTCGGACATATACGGTATCCTTAAAGGCACATTCTAACTTCGTGAAACTATCGAAAGGACGAAAATACATTTAGAAGAGGGGAGTGGTATTGAGTAAAAAGTAATATACATTCCGTCTTAAGCTAAAACCAAATCTGTAAGCGCTACAAATTTAAATGTTATATGCCTCTAAATAAAGACACATATTCACAATTGCAAATGAGCCGCCACGCGAGAAAACCAATAGTGTGGACTGCGTAAAGTATCGACCCTGATCAGCTAAAGCATGCCACGCAGGCTAACCCGGATAGACACTTTTCGCCTCCTGTGGATATTCTGTTTCAAGAATCTTTACTCTATACCTCTATTTCACTGAGACGGAATGTGTCGGCCTGGATCCGTCTGCGCGGACTGCGCAGGCTGATCTGGGTCGATACATTACGCAGAGGTCATAATCTTGGTTTTCTCGTGGAAGTGCTCATATGTAGATCACTCAGTGGAACAGCCTGTTTCCTTTCTGCCTTTTTCGGATGTGTTATTTGCTGTATTTGTATTTGACGATATACTACTATGTAGTGCTCTTTAATAATCTAAATCTACAAAAAGCGGCTCCTGAAATCAGGACGTATTACTGACGTCATGGATAGGTAATAAATTATAGATTTAATTAACCTTTTGAACGATTTGTGTCATATAAGTAAGTAAGTCACTGCTCATTGTTCCGCGAAGATTTTGATAATGTCACATTCGATTTGTTTCTTTCCACGTTGATAAATAAAATACTTTGCACAATGCATATTAGTTGTCTGGATAATCATCGAAGCAGGAAAGATAGAAAAAAATGTTGATCTTAAACTGCATTATTTACCTAGGGACCGACCTATGTGTTTCCTTGCTTCACACCAGTTATACACACACACACCAGTTGTTCTAAGCAACGTGATATTTATCACATATACCGATGGCTTTTTTTTATTATCGCATTGACTTTTGTCAAGCGTTGTAAAGAATATTTGCCGAGCTTGGGTTGCAACTCACAGCCTCACATAGCCTTCGTCGCAACTTCTAAGGTTATAAGGTCTATGCATATATCTGTGTTCAGCAGGAAATATGCAAAGTATGTATATTTCTGGTACAATGTAACCATTACATATATGATTAAAACATAAAACTACATTTCCATGATTAATCATTATAAATTTAGCTTAAATAATCACCTCATCAACTACACGTAATTAGTTCCCAGACAAAACATGATGAGACAGTTACGGCATTTATACGAGATTCTATAATCAAACTTTTCTAAGTTCACACTTGGGAATATTCTGTCGTTGACAATGACACAGGCACTGTCGGGATTTTATTATCCGTATCAATCGTTTGTTTTGGGATGATGCTATAAATTTGACATGAAGCCAGGATATCAACATCACTAAATATTCTGCCACAGCTATTTCATTCACACCATGGGAACCTAGCCGGTGAGCTTAGACCCTAATCGAGCTCGGTTTATTGCGTGCTAGCATTAATGCGTCATTAATTTCTGAGACGAGTGGCCGTCAGTCAGGATAATGCGAGTTTTGTACTTACCTGCATAAGTCTAGATGAGGCTGAATGTCTCGGTCTTCCCCCAAAATATGAGCTGTCGCGCGAGAAAACCAACATTATGGCATCTGCTTAATGTAACGACCAGATCAGCCTGTGTGTCAGGGGTATAAAGGTATACACTAATGATTCCTGAAACAGAAAATCTCCAGGAGGCGAAACGTGTCTGTCCGGATTAACCTGCGCGGCATGCTTAGGCGGATTAGGATCGATATCTTCATCAAGACAGACAATGAAGACTGGTGAAACTATGTACCAATACAGGCTATAGTGAGTATACGCTGTCCACAGATTTGGTAACATCTTCATCAAGACAGACAATGAAGACTGGTGAAACTGTGTACCAATACAGGCTACAGTGAGTATACGCTGTCCACATATTTGGTACGTCTTCATCAAGACAGACAATGAAGACTGGTGAAACTATGTACCAATACAGGCTATAGTGAGTATACGTTCCACAGATTTGGTAACGTC
>JAUELF010248214.1:0-12067 GCA_031471495.1 Clinocardium nuttallii | reverse complement strand
GTAATTAAAGTATGTTGCAAACAATGCAGATTCAGTTAAGACGGGGCTCATAACGAACTGTCTCTACTGAAATCTGCCTTGTTTGCAACTTAGACTGTTAGACATTACATTTTACCTGTTGAACGACAATTCCTGTTGAACGACAATTCAAGTGGTCCAAATTCCAACACGGAAGAGTCGACTTCGTGAAATTTGGAAGTGAAAGAGTTAAGTGAAATTCAGTTATAGCACAGTGTCAATTACAAGAACTGGGGTGAAATACACAGGTCAGGGACAGTGTGACCTAAATCGGATATGTGACACATCCCCTTCCAAACGTGCATGTTCACACCAAATTGGCTTCTTTTTCAATTCGATATGAATATTTAAAAAGGCAATGTGGATTCCCAAATAGCTTATCAGTTTATTACCCGGAATAGTGAACCGTTACGCTACGTGCATCAGTAAAGCACAAATGCACAATACACGACTCAATTCTTAATATAATTATAAATATTCATATCTCATTGAAAACGAGGCTAGGGTTTAAAATTAAGTTTTCATTGGGATTTGAGAATTGCAACTGATGCATTGGTTATCAGTTGTACTTGGAACTACACATGAAACGCAGTGATAAAACTGAAATAGTGTTGAAAGCGTCGTAAAACTCCGTAAAAACAAACAAGTAGCGAAGGCTCATAATTACATGCACTCTCTATTACATAGACGCTCTACATAGTGAGTGTAAAGAACGATAACTCTGCGAAGGAGATTGAATTGCGTTGTAAATACACCGGTCCTTCAAAACACTTAAGTTCTCCCAAGATACCATTATACAAATATAAATTTATTGCAATAAAGTAGGAACATAAATTATGAGCCACGTCTAGCTATGTTCTGTAGCTTAATGCATCTGCATACGGTGAAGACTCAGACGAGCATGTGTACCCGTACAGTATAACGGCCAGAGCCTTCCCGCCGAGTCCCGGTAGCTCAGTCGGTAACGACGCGGACTGTCAATCCATGGGTTGTATGTTCGAATCCCGGCTGGGCCAACTTTCTTTCCGACGTTTGACAAAAGTCAATGCGACCTGCGTCATTCGTCTTCCACCAATGGGCTAAGTCTATGTGGAAAGCAGCCAGTTGATTGGGAAGATTGTTGTTTGGAGTCCTGGTGATAGAAAACCAGGAAACACATGAGTAGTTGAACTGGCCGCCGTGATATGACTGAGACATTTTTAAAAACCGCGTTAAACCCCAATTAGCCAGAGCCTTCCCTGTCTATTCACATGTAAATAAGTCATAGTTACATCTTTTGACAAAACACTAGAAGCATAGCCCTCAAAGTTGTATGTCAATTGAGCCGTCCCGCGAGAAAACCAACATTGTGGAGTCTGCGTAAAGTATCGATCTGGGTCGGCTTATAAGCATGCCTCATAGGCCTACCCGGATAGATACTTTTCGCATCCTGTGGATTTTCTCTTTCAGGAATCATTACCTCTATCACACTGAAACAGAATGTGTCGGCCCGGATCAGTCTGCGCGGACTGCGCAGGCTGATCTGGGTCGGTATATTACGTAGAGGCCACAATGGTTTTCTCGCAATTCTCGCAATTTATCGTTTTATGATCCCATTTACGGAGAGTCATTAGGACCTCAAACCGCATGGCGCGGATTGTTTATCTTGTATAAGCAAATAAATACTTGAAGTTATCGTGGCTATGCATTTATAAAATAAATATGATCTAATCCTTTCACTGGAAGAATCTCGTTTTGAAACCTTTGTAGTAAATTGTATCAGGAAGTATTGTTGGAAAATGTGTATACTTTGCCATGTAATACAGCAAGAACATATATCGTGTGTAAGCAATCAATGTCATACATGTAGTTTATACCGAAAGTGTAGCAAAACAATCTTCTCAGAAAGACTCACGAATTGTCACCTATGTAGCAAATGGTATGAGGAACAATTGAGAGAAAAAGTGATATATGTGTAATGTAATATAGCAAGAACATTTATCTTGCATACTCGAGACATAAGGCTCTCGTGGCCATACATGCAGTGTAAACCGAAAGTTTTGTCTGAAAGATACGCAATGTTTCACCTATGTGTTTCGATTTGCCAACAGTATATATCCAGATCAGCCAGCGGTTCCGCACAGTCTGATCTCGATCTGTTCTTTTCGCCAAATAGTCGCGGAAGTTTCTAGTAACGTCTGTAAATGAGCCTAAATACGAGAAAACCAACATTGTGGACTCTGCGTAAAGTATCGACTCGGATCAGTCTAAGTATGCAGCGCAGGCTAACCCGGACAGAATTTGTTTTCCTCCTGTGTATTTACTGTTCGTGAATCATTACGCTATACCTATATCCCCCTGTGACGGAATATGTCGATCCGGATTAGCTTTGCCCGCCGGGAAGGTTGTGTGGAGTGCTTGTGAGAGAAAGCCCTGGAAAAAACACGTGACGTGAAGTGACCGTTGGGTATAACAGAAAAACAGTTGTAATCGGAGATCCATTCCAATCAATCAATCGATAAATCATATACATTGGTCAATGAACATGTATTTTCATCAAACGCTTGGTGCGTTTTAAGAACACAGGCAAATTTAACCCATTGCCAACTTCTGGGCTTATCAGACAATCGAGCATTCTCTATATCCGAGCAAAATTGGCTTTTACATACAAGCTTGTGTACAAGGTATCTGTCGCTGTCCGCTTGGTTTAATAAGCTAGAGTAATTTATGGGTAATTAATTGTTGTTGAATTTCGGCTAGTGGTATCTTCACACGGAAACGCCGCGATATAACTGAAAGCGTCGTAAAACATAAACAAACAAAAAGATCTTGTTCTAAATTGATCGAACAATATTGTTATCAGTTAATTTATAAATGCAAGATGTTACATTTAACAGCTGAGAGAAAATACATGAAACTCATTTAAAATATATTTTTCCAATCTTAATGATCTCAATAACCAAGTATAAACGTGTTTAAACGCATCTGCAGTAGATAACATTTGTAAACATTGCAACAAAAGGAGAAAACTGCTCATTTTATTAGCCATTTCTATGGTTGCCACAATGTTTTCAACACTTATTAAAAATGATACTTCATTTAAGGATAATAAAATAATTGCCTAGATATTTTCAAAGTCGTCTGCTGTAGACTTGTTGTATATGGGAAAAGGGTTTAAATACAGATGTTAGAGGTGAATATTCACCAGAAAGTATGTTCGTCTTCTTATCCATTAACCCTTTCCCACATACATCAAATCTGTAGAAGACGACTTTAAGAACGCATTGACAAAAACCTGAAAATTCTCCATAAGATAAAGCTAAATTGTTAAATAAAGTTTAACAAATTGTGGCCTAAGCAGTAATTGCTCATCATGATCAATTTCAACTTTGGCCACAATGTTTTCCAACGGTGTCCGCTGCTTTTGCGTCAAAATGCATCTGTAGGTGAGATTCGGTTAACGGTATGGTCTATCTATCCCTTTTACGTTAAACGCCCGAGTGTTATATGGTTAGAGCGTCTGCCTTGTGAGCCGGAGAGACCCGGGTTCGATCCTAGATAGAGTCACAGCAAGGACATGACCTTGGTAGTAGCTGCTTTTCTCGTTGGGCTTCAGCATTTAATCATTAGGACTTATCAAGAATAACGTTGCTGGTAGTTCTGGTAATACAGGTAATTTACCCAGGAAACACAATTCAATGACTGAAATACAATACAATTTCTCCATTTGTCACAATGTTTCAAGTTTATTTAATAATGCAAAATGATTAATTGAGATTTGCAAAATCGATTGCTGCTAAATTGTATGAGAGAAAGGGTATAAAAGTAAGTTGCAGTTATACCAAGTTCACTATAAAGCGTGTTTCCTTACTCAGGAGTATTATTCCATTCATTCTATACTTGATAAGAAGCGTTTTCAGTGTCATCTGCTAGCAATTTGTTTGTATTGTATTTACGCCGCTGTCAACAAGAGTTCAGTTATATCACGGCGTTCCCTGTGTAAGTAACAAGTACTACTGGTCCGTTTATCCCCAGCGTCAGGGAGTGAAGCCAGTAATACCACTTTTAAAGTATTTAGTGTCAACATATCTTGTATATTATTTCGAAAAGCTGGAAACATGGGTTTCATTTGTAGAACTATATGGTAGAATACAATGTTGGAAATGAAGCAATTTTTCGATACTGTTTTCAGCGCTTCTATTTCTGCTGTACGCGTGTCTAAATCAGCAGCATTGGGAATGGTTAGAAACGGCTATGGGTATTATCCCGCCACTGGTCATTCGTTATTACTGTTGTCGTTAGAGCGACGGACCTGACCAGGCGTTGACAAGCCTGTAATAGGCCCATTTGTTTACAAGTTAACCCTTAATCCGCTCCATCTGACTTCAAACAACATTTGCGTATAAATTGTGTTCCGCACTAGTTTGACCATTCTGAGTTTCAGACGTAGGTTTAAACATCTGCAGCAGGCGCCTTTTGAAAACATTCTGTTAAAAGAAAAAATGTGTCCTTTTGACACAACATTTTCAAATGTATTTAATTATTTAACTCTCATTTACGAACAGTTTTTACATGTTTGCCAGGATACTTTCAAAGTCGTCTGCTGCAGATTTGTTGCATATGAGAAAGGGGGTTAGGGGAGTTAAACCGAACGGAGAAGGTTCCTGCACTATTATCTCAATGTTAATTGGTCGCTAACTATTTATTTTAATATTAAGTAAAGATTTATTGTGACATTAAGATGAAGTATTCTTTTTTAAAAGAAAATCGGGGATGACGGTGTCGTTTTGAGTATTGAGTCAAATATGCAAAGTCGTTAACTTTCATTTATAGTTTTTCTTCAAATTCTGTCAACGTCCTCGTCTGCAGATTTGTTGTATGTGGGAAATTAATATTGTATCCATTATTCATTAACCATCTGTATACGACTTTTTAAAACATCGTGACAAAAGGAGAGATTGCTCAAAACGAGTAATTTCTCCTTTTGTCACCATGCTTTCAACTCTATTCACTTATTGTACTTTCAATTAAAGGGAGTGTCCTAACATTTTGGGTATGTTTTCAAAGTCATCTGCTCCAGATGTGTTGAATATTTATATATATATATATATATATATCTATAGTAATACAGAATTGATAGTATGGAAAATAAAAAGGGAGTTGAGATTGCTCCTATTAAAGTAGAGTTTCATTTTTCCAAAATATTTTCAAAACTCGTCTGTTTCCGAGTTTTATTTAACAGTGTGGCCGAGATGATACTGGTTTCATATATGTTTACCCATTTCCCACATACGACACATCCACAACAGACTATTTGGAAACATCGAGGGGAAATATGGATAAAAAATATCTCTATATTTAACGATAGATTTATCATTGAAAAAGTTGAAAACATTGTAACAAACGAAGATTTTACTCATTTTGTGGATTTTGCATCTTTTGTCACAATATTCTAAAAATTCGTCTGCTATAGAAAAGAGTTTAAAAACAAGCTCACAAAGGGTCTTCATTCGCTTGATGAATGTTACTCAAGTAATTATGAGAGTAATTAATGCTGTCAGTAGCCGGGCGAAGGCGGAGTGGGCAGGCCACCTCTACTTTGTAGTTTTCTAAATCGACAACATTAATAATGTTACCACTGTTAACCTTTCCACAAATGCAGACGAATGTTGATGCATCTACAACAAACGATATTTGAAAACATTGCGGCAAAAGGAGAAAATTCTCACAACGAGCAATTTCTCCATTTGTCAAAATGTTATCAAATCTACCCAATAATTTAAGAACACAGGCGAATTTAACCCATTGCCAACTTCTGGGCTTATCAGACTATCGAGCGTTCTCTATATCCGAGCAAAATTGGCTTGTTTAACACAATGCCGACGTTTGTTGACGCACTGGCAGCGTAAGAATTTTAAAAACATTGTGGCCTAATTGAAAATTATGAGCATTTGTGTGCAGAAAGGATTTTAACGTCATCTGCTGTATATGTGTTGTACATAGGATGTGGGAGGGTGGGATAACCTTTCAAAAAGTGCAGACGCATTTTGACGCATCTACAAAAGACAAATTTTTAAAACAATGTGGAAAAAGGATAAATTGTATTTTTGCACTTTCTTTCTTCAAACTCTATTCAATAGGTATACTTTATATATACTCTATAATGTTGCGGAAAGGTTTTCAACGACGTCTGTTGCTGATATGTTGTATGCGGAAACGGGTGAACTATTATTAAAAATCAAAGCACTGAAAGTGCTAACAACGGAGTATCCGAATTGTTACCAGCAATAGTATATGAGCCCATTCACAAGAAAAAGTACAAGGTTTCTTTTGTGTGCAGTGTAGATTAAGATCAGTCTGTGTGTCCGCACATATTACTTACATTGTTAGGAGATTCAGTCAGTGTTAGCGTGTATAGATTCGAATACGACTGATCAGATTTTGAATCTTCTCTCAACAAACCTAACTTGTGCCTTTTTTCACGGATGGGCTTATATAGCCACATTTCAGCGTAATCTGTTTTCGATATAATGAGTACTAAATTACATTCACAGAGGTTTACAGTTGATATTTAGGCAATCCTTCATATGACCGCTATTAACCATTGTAAAATTATTTCGAAAGAGGAGATAATCAAACGAGATTGTCGATATAAGTTGGTCGATCGAGAGTGGTCAGTTATTACAATAGTTATCTCCCTTGTTATTAACGTTTTGATTGGCACGTGCTTTTAAAACTTGCCAAAACATATTACAGTGTCAGTCAGCTTTTAAGCTACTAAAGTATACACTGTGACAGCATGTGAGTGTCAATACATGCTGTACAATTAAAATGTTTTACAATAAATTGGTGAAAATGTATAATTCGCGAATGTTTTTCTGTCGTTCAGCAGTTGTCCCTGGTTCGATCCCCAGTCGCGGCAATTCGGTCATGGTGTAGTGCCCTTGGCCAATGCACATTTTCTAGCCTAGTACTGGTTTGTTAACCGAGGGATCATGAATAATTAAATGTAATTGCGCGCTAAATGACCTTAACTGTCGATGCGCCATAACACAATATACATTAGCCAATCAAAGGATCATGAATACGTGGGTTGTCGTCGTGATAATGTCGTAATCGGCGTAAAACTAAAATCAAACAAACCAAGCTGTTGCTATTTTTTGCGAAAAAAAAAAAAGAATCAAGCCTACTAGATTTTCGCGAATAATGATTTGGTGTCAACGTATATTTATTTAACGCATGTCTAGTATATCATGTTAACCAGAGTCGTCTTCTTTGAAAACATAAGAAGAAAATGAAACATTGGAAATAGTAATTTGAAGTAGAAAAATAATGTGGGAAAATGAAAAGTGGGTTTGATGTGTTTCTCTTTTGCTGATGATGTTTTCGAAAGCGATCCGCTGTAGAGACGTCAACAGTAGTATGCCAAAGTATTGGAGATACTAACGAGTTGAAACGCAGCTGAGTTTATAGCAGTATGTCAATATTTACCATTTACCGGTTGTGATATTTGACGAGCTTCAAAACTGAAAGGGTCTGACACTATTTAAGAGTCGCGTCATGCGAAATGGGGGTCTTGATGCACCTGCGAACAATGGAGACTTAGGTGAGCATATACAATCACACAGTCTCAACAGAACATTCCACATTTGCCAATATTTGATAGAAGCATGGTTGTCATAACTTCTCAATGAGAATCCAAGTCTCACCTGATGCACTTCTCTTTGTTTTATTTGATACCACACTCATCGATTGGTTGATTGGGGTTTAACGCCGTTGTTAACAGTATTTTAGTTATATCACGTTGTTCACTTCACCTTACCATGTGTTTCCTGACTTTCTTGCACCAGTGCTTCACACAGCATTATACCCGGACAAAAGGGCTGCTTCCCACTAAACAGACAAATTGAACCTATTTATGGAATTGGTCTAATGACCCATGGATTGATTAGCCTCATAGTTACCCACTGAACTATCGTGGCTCGACCGAGGGCGGATGAGTCCTTCTATTGTCGCAATGTCCCGAAGGCAGCTTTTCGTTGAATGTGTCCGATATATGAAAGTATCCCCCTTGACGGTGGCGCCCGTACCACTCACTGTCTTTATTCCGAATGTGTTTACCCTCGTACTCGGTTATATAGCCCTTTGGCGAGCAGTCACTTATGAACACCGTATAATTTATACAACGTGTTGTTTACTTTATCGATGTTTAATTTGGTCTCTTAGTTAAATTTGAACAAATACATTTTTATAATGGTAATATTTGTGTAAACCAAAGTTAATAATGTTCTCGTCTCAACAATTACCTGTTATGAAACAACTCTTCTAAAATGTTGATAACAATAAGTTCAGAATTGAAAAGAGGGGAAAAGAACATTGAAGTAAAATATGTTACTAAACAAGGTAAAACACCTTGCGGGAAAAGGAGAAATCGGATAATTTTATTGATATAATACTGACGATTGTAACAGGCATGCAACACTGTGCAGATAAGAAGACATTGCCAATCGTCTCGTATTCGTGTACACTAAGAGAACCTCGTCAGGCTAAACAAAGTGCATCTCATTTTCAATATGATTATCCAATTGACTTAACCCATTCCCACATACAACATTTCTGCAGCAGACGTATTTGATGTGTCGATAGACCTATTTACCCATTTACGACAATATAATTGAAGTGATCGTTCGAGATGCACTGTCCGGCTACCACCTTTTTTTCTCCCATTACGCTGGGGGTACTGAGGGGTATATATATTGCCATTATCATTAACATCAGACCAAAATACCTCAGCACACGTATTAGTTCACGACCGAGCACAATTTAGGTCTGGTCTTAATGAGATGAGGATTATTGTAGCAAGAAGAGCTAAATAAGCAGACACGTGCTCGTTCTGCATAAAATGTATCCAAGCGTCCCGTTGTCTTATTTACGCTACAGGGAAACTAATGGGCTCGTTGTTATAAATTTGCAAGATCGTTCTTTATTTTTCCTTGCGCTCCCTTTTCGCATTACCATGGGTTAATAATGAGGATAATAAATTATACAATTAGCCCACTTTCCCATGACACTCTGCTAGGTAAATAATGGGTTATCATAATATATGATTTACAATAAACGTGATACTACTTCATTGCCGGAATCCACCCCTCTCGCTTCGCTTGGTTAATATTGGGCATTGTAAATTTATATTTCCAATAGGGAACAAGTGATCGTTTAACACTGCAGCAGTTGTCGTAAATCTCCCGTTTTCCCATACCGCTGGATACACCATGGGCATTATAAATATAAACAATTTATAGCCTAGGGGACACGAGGTAGTTGTCCATTGTCGGAATTTACCCCTCTCCCAATAACGCCGGCTAACTAAATTGCATTAATAAAGAGATTAACAAAAGGGAACACGTGATCGGTGAAATTTAGTTTATCCAACCACCCATGACAGTTCAAGTTTACACACACCCGAGGATTTACAAGTCTGACGTGTTTACATATGGTTTTTTTTTTGAGGTTTTGAAAACACAACAGGGTTTATAGAAATAAAATCTATAAACCCTGTGTTTACATAGTGTATTGAGGAGTTCACATTTAAGACGTGTTTTTGGTAAAGGACGTATTTTATGATAGTTATTTACAATTCATGTAAGTGAAATTACATTATTTTTCTTTCTGCTCTTTAAGTTTTAACTATTTCCTCCATACAAAAGATATGCAGCAGCCGACTTTATAAACATTTTAAAGCAAATTATGGGAATTTTCTATAAATTAAAGCATATTTGTTAATAAAGCTGAAAACAATATGGCATGAGGAGAAATTGCCCATTATGAGCATTATCTTATTTTGTCACCATGTTTTCAAAAGTCGTCCGCCACAAATGTGTCAAATAGTTTGTCTACGTGTTGGAAAGGGATGAAATAACTTGAGTCTTTGGTACAGAGAGCTTTGAAAATATTGAGTTTGACAAATGATATACGGTTGAATTCTCATTTCGTCACAATGTTTAAACAGTTTTCACATTCCAAAACATCGAATTTGTTCTGCTGGCGAACGAAGGATTAAGTTTTAATCATAATATACCTCTTTCGTGGTTCTGCATTTTTGTCGATTTTGCAGCAGACGACATCTGTAAAATAACATTTTCATAAAGAGAAACAAATGATTTTTATTTATTTTTCTTATTCAATAGATGTTTTCAAAGTGGTCTGCTGGCAGATTTGTTGTATGTGGGAACGTGTTGTATAATGTTAATGAAGTAAGGGAGCCAGTGCTGTATGCAGTACCAGTGGGAGAACGTGCAGGATGCACACGTCATTCTTTCCGTTTGAGGGTATGTTTCCAAATTCGTCTGATGCATGACTTGTTGTATGAGGGAAAGGGTTATTAAGCAACGTCAGTTGAAAATGTAACTTGCATATGGGAGCACTCGCCCGGAGCAGTGACGGGCTCGGATGAGCCAGTATATATATATATATATATATGCATCTCGCGAGATTTATCACTGTCTGTCTACATAGATAACAGCCATGTATGAGCCGTCTCGCGAGAAAACCAACATTGTGGACATTGCTTATTACGCATTTTCATTATGATGAGCAATTTTCCTTTTGGAACTTTAATACACTATGTCAAATTTCCTTTGAAAAAATTAAATATATATTAGTTTTTGAAATATCAACCCTTTATGAGGGTCCCTAACCTCTGAAATAAGGTATAGCCTTGTAAAGACGGGCATTAACCCTTGCCCGCAATTCTGCAGCAGACGACTCTGAAAATATATAGGCATGAATAGGAATATCTCTGTAAATGGAAGTATAATTATTGAAACGAGTTGAAAACGGGCTGGCAAAAAGGAAAATTGCTCAGCATGAGCTATTTCTCCGATTGTCACCATATTTATAAAGGTAATCTGCTGCAGAAGCGTTTGAAAGCGTCTGTATGCGGGAAAACAGGGGGAGAGGCGTTGAATACTTTAAACATGTCTGTCAATATTTCGCCGTTTTTAGATCTATTCTTTCCTCATATGTTAATATTTAATCTTATGGTCGGTCAATTGTATTGTGACCGTTGACCTCGGTGTGAATTGTTAAAACTTTGAGCTCCATCGGCCCATGTGGGTGTATTCCGCTTTCTCATTCATGACATGTTTTGTGTATCTCAGTACGTATTTATTTAAACCTTTTTGCCGAGCCCGGTAGCTCAGTCGGTAACGACGCGGGCTGTCAATCAAGGGGTTGTGAGTTCGAATCCATTGTCCCAGTTCGGCCAACTTTCTTTCTGACGTTTGACAAAAGTCAATGCGACATGCGTCATACGTCTTCCACCAATGGGCTAATTCTATGTGGAAAAGCAGCCAGTTGCTTGGGAAGATTGTTGTGTGGAGTACTGATGTGAGAAAACCAGGAAATACATGAGTAGGTGAACTGGCCTTGATATGACTGAGAAACTGTTAAAAATGGCGTTAAACCCCAATCAATCATTGAAGCAATAAACAGAGAATCAGAGAATGGATGAATAACCTGCAGGTTCTATAATTAGAACCAATTATCGATAAAGATGACTTTTATATTCTAACTCATTACTTGATCTATATTCTTGTTTAACCCTTTCCCTCATATGGACACTTTCTGACGCATCTACAGCAGACAGCTTTTTGAAAACATAGTGACAAAAGAAGAAATTGAACAAAACGTGCTATTTCTCCTTTTGCCACAATGTTTTCCACTTTTTGTCATAGGTTATCCATTCAATTTAAGAGATTTTCTATGATTTGACAAAATAGTTCTGTCCTAGGTTATCCATTCAATTTTAGAGATTTTCTATGTTTTGACAAAATACGTTCAAAGTCGTCTGCTGCGTCTGCTGCAGAATCGTCGTATGAGGAAAAAGGGTTAAAACCTTTCCCACATGTAGAAGTTTTTCTCTGCAAAACTATAGAAAATCACTATATAAAATATAACAATTGATTAGTTTTGAAAACATTGTTGGAAAAATAATAATTGCTCATTATGAGCAGTCTTCATTTTGTCACAATGTTTACAATCATTGTGTGCTGCCTAATGCGTCAAAGCC
>JAUELF010248203.1:0-12067 GCA_031471495.1 Clinocardium nuttallii | reverse complement strand
AATGTTCCTAGGGTGACCCTCTATCAGATTTCTTCAAGCCAAGCCAAGGTTGGAAACTACAAGGGGGGCTTATATTGGTAAAGTGAAAAAAAAATCAGGTGAGCGATCCAGGGCCATCATGGCCCTCTTGTTTTTTATTTAGTATGGCTTTTTATTGATTTTATGAACAAATTTGGTGTTTAACCTTTTTGATAACATTTAGACAAAATTATTGAAAGTCTAATATAAATAAATGCAGAAATATTGAATTGGGTCCATTACATTGTGGCAAAAGGAGAAATTGCTCATGATGAGCAATTTCTCCTTTTGCCAATAATTATATGTTTTTATTAAGTTGTCTCCTGCAGAGGAATCCAAATGTGGTTGGTTGGTAGCTCAGTCTGTTAATCCAGGGGTTGTGAGTTTGAAGCCCAGCTCGGCCAACTTTCTTTCCGACGCTTGACAAAAGTCGATGCGACATGCGTCATTCGTCTTCAACCAATGGGCTTAGTCTATGTGGAAAAGCAGCCAGTTGCTTGGGAAGATTGTTGTGTGTTGTACTGGTGTTAGAAAACCAGGAAACACATGAGTAGATGAACTGGATACCGTGATATGACTGAGAACATGTTAAAATAGCGTTAAACCCCAATCAATCAACCAAAATTTTTAATGTGGTTGGCATTATTCTAGTTCTGTCTGATCATACACAATTAAACACATATCAGTATCAGTAGTTTATTTGAACACTATCTTATTGTTTCCTTTTTATTCTTTTAACCTATTCACATGTGTTTTTATTTCAATATAATTTTTAAAAACAGTGACTATTTAACCATTAACTGTTAACGCTAAACAACTTGACCCTTTCCCTCATACGAAAATTCTGCAGCAGATGACTGAGCATATTTTGTCAAAAAATAGAAAATCTTTATAATTGAATTGATAACCTATGACTAAAAGTGGAAAACATAGTGGCAAAAGGAGAAATTGCACATTTTGTCACTGTTTTCAAAAAGCCGTCTGCTGAAGAGGCATCACAAAGTGTCTATATGAGGGAAAGGGTTAAGACACTGATGAGTTTTAAAAACATTATTTGATAAGAGGAAGCTGCCCAATCTTCATAATGAGCAATTCTTCATTTTCTCATTGTTTTCAATTTTGTTTAAATCTTACCGTTCCAAATTTATGTATATATGATATTTTCAATAACATTTTTCAATGATGATATGTTGTTTTCAAAGTTATCTGATACAGGTTTGTTGTTAGTGGGAAAGATTTAAGAACTGAAGGAACACTGTAAATGTTAACACTTTTCCACATACAACACAATTGGAGCATATGACTTTGAAAACATGTAGGCAAAAATATTGAAAATAAAAGTTTGGTTATTACACAGAGATGAAACTGTGTTGCAAAAGGAGAAATTTGCTCATTTCTGCTGTTGTCATATTATTTTCAAATACCATCTGTAGATGAGGCATCAGAAAGCAGAGTCCATGATGTTGGTTATCTCATAATTTGGTTCATTTGTATTTTAATCCCCCTCAGCCCATAGTGAGAATGCAGGTACTCATTGATAGCACTTGTCAAATGCTTCTGTTATCAAATCTATAATTATCTTTTTTCAGGAAAATGTGTGTTGGGAACTTTTGTATTTACCCCTTCCCAATTACAAATAATGTACATCAGATGTAAATAGTGAATAGAGTTTAAAACATAAATGCGAAGAAAGAGGAATTACTGAATTTGAGCAATATCTCTGATTGACAGATTGTTTACATTGTTTATTCTGCTACACATTTGTCGAAATGTGTCTTTATGTGGGAAAGGTTTAAAGTGAAATCTTAAACCGACTGTACAATAATTCTGTGAGATTGATTGCTGCACTTCTTTAACCCTTTCCAACATACAACAAATCTGCAGCAGATGCCTTTGAAAATAGCTACAACTTTTTGTTTGAAACTCCCTTTAAATGAAAGTACAATAATTGAATAGTTGAAAACAAGGTGACAAAGCATGGCTTATTTTGAGCAATTTCTTTTTTGTGCCCATGTTTTCAAAAAGCCCATTGCTGCAGAGGCGTCAGAAAGTGTCCTTATAAGGGAAAGGGTTAAATTTTTCAAGGGCACATATTTTCTGTTGTTGTGTAAAATAAATATGATAAATGTATTGTCAAGTGTTTTTAAAACGAGAAGTGATTTAAAAATTAAATCTATAAAAAAAAAATTCTCAAATTGACATGTCCATTTAAATTTGACTTAATCAGTTCAATTTTTGAGCCATTGTATCTCAGTTAGTAGAGATGTGGGTTGAGTTTGAACCCCAACTTGGCTGATGTTTTTTGCAATGTTTGACAAAAGTCAATGAGGCAAGTGTCATTTTTCTTCCACCAATGGGCTATCTTACTATGTGGAAAAGCAGAGAGTTGCTTGGAAAGACTGTTGTGTTGAGTTCTTGTGTGAGAAAGCCAGGAAATACATGAATAGATGAAATGTCTGGTGTGATACAACTGTAAAGTTGTTGAAAACTGTGTTTAAACCCAATCAAAACTTCTCAGAATACCAATAAATTTATTTTAGGTGAACAAAAATGAAATTTGTTTTTATTCTATGATACTGGATGTCCAGTTTGTAAAAATACAATCCCTCTGGCCGACGAAGAGACACTAGACGAATAAATATTTGCAAAATAGTTTTTTGTTCTTGCTTATGCTGCTTCATTGTACTGTGTTTACTGTTAACCTATATTTTATAAGCTCTAGACAACAATTGAAAATATTGGTTGACAAACATATCAGCATTCTATCAATGTTCTGCAACTCTTGCAGGGCAGTGCCATACTTTTTGTTATTTTCCTTTTGCATCCTTCTTTTTTACTTTTGTAACTTCAAAAATAAACTATATTTTCTTCATTTGAATAAAAGACAGAACACTTGTTGTTCTTCTTGGTTTTCATTCACTCTCAGATATTTTTAACTCATGTTTTTTTGCATTAATATGAAGAAGAAGAAATTTTTACTGTAAACAGGTATGAGAAAATAAAAAGTAATAATTAACGTAAAAACTTTTTTGTAGGTGATAATAGAGTTAGAATGAAAGTTAAGTTTTTCATAATACTATGATCATGTTGTAATAATATTAATAATATTTATATTCCAGAGTTTATTGTTAGAGGACCATGTACGTGATCTAAGACGAGTGATCAGACCAGGGGCCAAACGTCTTAACTGGAATTCTCTGGGTATCAAAGATTACTGCCACAAGTGTGAACATGTAAGGTTTACCAGACATATTACCCCCTAAGTGCATAACTATGGTAACTCTCTCCTGACCATTTATTGAGTTACCATAGTTTTGCACACTAAGGATGAAATGATATTTAATATCACCTTCTACTCCCTAAGACCTTTCCTACATGTATACAGCCAAACTTCAGCAGACAACTAAAGTAAACATCTCGAGAAAAATGTGGAAAATCTTTATTAATGTTATTTTAATTATTAACTTGAGTTGAAACATTGTGGCAATACAGAAATTGTTCATCATGAGCATTTTCTCCTTTTGCCACAATGTTTTCAAAAATAGTCTGCTTCAGAGATGTAAGAATGCTTAAATGGAATTAGATCATCTATATCAGAGAATAGAAAATATCATTATGAACTGCTTCTATTTTTCCATCAAATAACCTTTTTTTAAAACTGTCAAATTAAATAATATTATTGATTATATTAAAACAAAATGTCCTACTGTATGTTCTTCATGCTTCAACTTAACCCTTTCCCTCCTATAGACGCTTCCTGACGCCTCTGACAGATTTTTGAAAACATAGTGACAAAAGATGAAATTGCTCAAAACGAGCAATTTCTCCTTTTGCCACAATGTTTTCTAATTTTAGTCATATGTTTTCCATTCAATTAAAGAGCTTTTTTATGTTTTGACGAAACAAAGTCCTCTGCTGCGAAATTGTCGTATGAGGGAAAGTATTAATTTACTTACAGATCACAGATTATATGATCTGAATACTGGTAGGCAACACGGTTAAGAACTAAATCAGAATGTGTTTTGTGAATTTGTGAATAGTCATACCATGATAAAATAATTTCATAGTAGGTGTTTCTGTTCACAAATAAATTTCAAAGAAACTAAAATTCTTAAAAGATTCTGCGAAAAACAAATCAGCAATGTGATTCTTGGAGATGTTCATCCATTGTATTTTTCTCTTCCCTTTTGACAGGCTATTGCCAAGTTTGAATCCTTGGTAAACCAGATCCAGAAAAATGCCAAGGACATAAACCAGAGAATGAACATGATCGAAGGTGCCAGCCTCTTCAAATCTCCACCCAGAAAATACCCAGATATTCTCCCTAGCTGCAAGGAATACTTTGAACACATCGAAAAAGAGAGGTCAAAAGATTTCGAAATTCTTGCAAGAAAATACCGAGCCATCGGTCCCCTGCTGACCAAGATGGAAGGTCTAGTTGTCCACACCAACTCTGGTCGTTCGCCCAAACTTAATCAGTATTATTCACATTGGGAAAGGAAAATGTATGCAGCTTTGACACAGGTATGTGCAATATTGTTATCTTTTATCCCTTTCCCACTTGCAAACACATCCCAACGCATTTGAAGAGTTCTTATGAAAAGATAATGGCGAAAGAAGAAATGGCTCACAATGAGTAATTTCTCTTTTTCCACAATGATTTAAACTTGATTTGATAATTACTTTCATTTATAGAGATATTCATTTGTTTTGCCCAGATGGTTTCAAATGACAAGAAAACAAACAATTTGCACATCCATACTATATGATCTATAGATATCTACAACTAATTAGCTAACAGTGCAGATCTATATCAGACTGTGTAGGGTTATTTTTGGTCTTCACTATATTCAGAATTGCTCTGTGGTTGAATTTCCTGTAGTGCTGCTCAAATGTACTTTTAATGATTTTTACTTGTTCATGGCTAGTAATCAAACTATAGAATTGATGATCCTGTTGAGAGATAGACATTTTATAATTAGAAAATTGCATGAAAAGACAAACTACATTTTAGGTGTCATTTACAGGAATGTAACTTAATTATTGACAATATATAAGGCCACCATTCATTTTATGAAAAAAATCAAACTATCCATTGCAAGTCAAAGACGGACAGATTACTGCATAGAGCAACGAGAAAACGGACCTTTTTAGGTTCTTAAATTGATGGTTATTACAGTAAAATTGTTTACTTGCACAATTTTTGTCATAACTGTTATTTACAGCATGTTTCACAGATTCTTGTAAGACAAGATGGCATACATGAAAGATCTCAATTGGTTCTTGAATGGCATAGCTCATATATTTCATTACACTAGAGGGTTAGATAAGGGCAAGTAAACAGCTCTTTTTGCCTTAGTATTTCTTTAATTATACAACAAAACTATATGGTGTGTGTGCTTAAGATATTTGAGCACCATCAACATAGGGTTTGAAGTTCTTATAAGGTTTTCTAGCATGAAAAACCCTCCTAATCTAGAACTCTGGTCAAATCATCATCTTATAAAAATATTTTCAGTTGATTTTAAACAATTTACGGAGATTTGAAGCATCCCTTAGATCAGACAAGCCTTTGTTTCAAGTTGAGACACTTCTTGCTGCCCCAGATGTTGTGTTGCATCCACAAGCCAACGAAGTGTACAAATTAACATTACAGTGTGTTAGGGATTGTGTCGAAGGGTAAGTGTCTGTCATCATATGAGCCGTCCCGCTAATAAGCCAACATTATAGCATATGTGAATGTGTCGACCAGATCAGCCTGCGCTGTCCGCGCATACTGTTCCAGGCCAACATATTACATCTCCGAGGGATAGAGGTATAAAGTAATGTTTGCTGAAACAGAAAATCCACAAGAGGCGAAAAGTGTCTAACCAGGTAAGCCTGCACTGCAGGCATAGGCTGATCCAGATCAACACTTTACGCATAGACCACAATGATGGTTTTCTCGCAAGACAGCTCATATTGTATTTATTTGACCACATCATGCAGAATTAGTGTCTTCAATACTACACAGGTTATCTTTTTATTAACACAACTATGATTGACAAGAATGAATTGAATATAATACATGTAAAAAAACCTTATTTTTTCATGATACAGAAATTAAATTCATTTTGAATTATCTGTTATTTATTTGATATGATAGAACGGATGGATTTGACAAATGTTGTAAAACAAATACAGAAAACAGAATTATTTAACTTTAGTAGCTGTTCAATCAAACCCTTTCCAACATCAATTAAATCTTCAACAGACAACTTTAAAAACATCTGGAGAGAATTGTAGAAAAGTTCTAAAATTTAAATATGACAAATGAAAAGTATTGAAAGTATTGTGGTGAATGTGACATTACTCATTTGGAACAATTTCTCCTTTTGCAACAATGTTTTCAAAACTTTTCTTCATTTATGTTTGTAGTTTATGTTGGAAAGGATTAAATGATTAATCTCTCATTTCAGAACCAAGCTGTTTGTCAGGTGGATGAATGGCACTTGTATCGAGACGCAGCCCCAGAAGGTGGAGGGCGAAGATGAGCTCTATCAGTTCACGTTCTTCTCGGATATCTCCATCAACACAGACACCATTGATCTAGTCCAAACCATCCATTACAACATCAAAAACACACTGACTAACATGCAGAGATATCTCAATAGATGGAAGAAATACAGGAGTATTTGGAAAGTAGACAAGGTATAAAAGGAAATTTAAATTGACCTTTGATTAGCTTAAGCCTTTTCCGCATACAGCAACTCTGCAGCAGACAACTTTGAAAATATATAGGCAAAAATATCTTTAATTCTTTAATTCTCCTTTTGTCACAATGTTTTTAAAAGTCGTTAGCTGCAAAGGCATCAGGAAGTGTCTGTATGTGGAACTTATTTATGCAACATTGATTGTGAAGAAAAGTTTTTAGAAACACATTTATTGAAAATGCTCAATGGCTGCTTCCTGGGAACATAATTACATGTAGTTCTTGTACTGTTCATTTGGACAAATTTATCCTATAAGCAGTAGGAGAGGCTGATATTTGTTGTTGTTGTAGATTGGAACTGAGCGTCTTTGATACGATTGACTATAAAAACCTTTCTAACATACAATTATATTTGCAAAAAACAACTTTGCAGTTTTGAAAGATAATCTTTGACTTTCAAAAATAGTGTTTAAGATTTGTATGCGACCAAGAAAATTGATTTGGATTACCAAATAAGTATAATTTTCTTTTGACATAGTGTTTTGAACTGTATCACAAAACTGCACTTTCTTTTTTGCTTGTGTTTAAGTTTTAATGTTTAATGCACACAGGACAATAATATACCAGGGAAGTTTTAAATGAGTTTCATCCATTGCAGCAAGCATTGGCAGACAGATGGTTCCAAAAAGATCCAACAGTTGTGTCATTTGATAACAAGTTACAGTATTATTTCAAAACAATTGACGAGGTAGAAACCATCCCTGTAGTAAAGGACCAGGAGTGTATTCGTCTACATATGGGACCTCTCGCCACATCTGTTAAAGGTAAACATCTGATTAACTTTATTACACTTGATATATAATTGATGAACCCCAGTAGGGAAGTCTGTAGTGATGCAAGCTGTCAATCCAGAGGTTGTGAGTAGGAACCGAGCTTGGCTAAAAGTAATGACATTTGACAAAAGTCAATGCATAAGAGTAATTTGTCCTCCCACAATGAGGATGCCACGGTGGTGTAGTGGTTGAGTTTCGCCTTGGGTGCAGGAAGTTGCAGGTTTGATCCCCGGCCGGGTTAGCATTACAACTGACAGTCTAGTCTCAGGATAAATGGACTGGAAACTTTCCCGGATGACGCCATGATATAACTGAAAAGATGTTGAAAGAGGCGTAAAACACCAAACAATCAATCAGTCAATCAACCAGTTTATTAGCAGGGAGAAATATAAGGATCACTTCTCCATCATCTGTCCATAAAACCATCTGTCAGTTTTTCTTTCTTTCCATCAAACCATCTGTCATTTTTCTTTCTGTCCATCAAACCATCTGTCAAGTTTTCTTTCTGTCCATCAAATTTCGATTATAGACATATTGGTTTGTGCTTAATGTATTTCTTAAGATACTCTTGTTATTCGATTTAGCATTTTCAACCATACTATGTTTGTGTCAAAGCAGAAATAGATCTGCTGACACAAACATGAATTGCATTGGAGTTTCTAGTGAGTAAAACAACAAAGGTATGAACTATATAAAACCTGTAGCTATGGGCTTAGAAGTGTTGTTACTTTGACTCTATTTTAACTTCAGAACATGCCAAACAGTGGATAGGATGCCTTGGTAAACTGCTGCGGGATTCTGCAAAGGACAATTTGTACCAGCTGAACGACACTTTAGATGTGAGTATTGTTGTTCTCTATGTCTCTTGACTGAACAAATGGTCTTTTAACAAGGAACCCTTTACCACATATAGTCACATGTACAGGTATTAGTAGCAGAAGACTTGAAAACATCATGATGAAAGGAAAAAATGATAGAAAAGTGCAATTTCTCTGTTTGCTGTATTTTTTTCCAACTCTATTCAATGATTTATATTTTATTTATAAAAACTGTTTATATATACTTTTGCCTAAATGCTTACAAAGTCATCTTTTGGAGATTTGTTATATAAGTGAAAGGATTCACTGAGCAATGTCTGGTTTTGTTGCAACATATTGGAGATAGATATGGGAGTGAAATTACTTTGGATACAAAACTTATTTGTTTTGCCAGAGGTGATTTCAATGATTTTTCTAAATGTTGGAGGGCCCTGAAGCCTTGGGTTGGACTTTCTGTATGCTTTTGCTCTTTTGAAGTTTCACTGTTTTCAGATACAACAGCCCGACCATCTAACCTTTTCCCATTTTGATAGCGATTATGCAGCAGACAACTTTAAAAACATTAGACAAAATTGATGAAATTCTCTATAAATGAATTAAAAACTAATGAATAGGTTACAAGGAATATACCTTATTTTTCAAATACTACTCATTATTAACATTTCGAAAAAATTTGCAAGGATTGACTGCTGTTAAGATTATTATTTCACTATTTACAGAACAAATCAGACGATCTGGATCAGACACCAAGTACTTTAGAAGATCTGAAGTTTGTGTTGACCACAATCTCAGACATTAAGGCCATGTCACTAGAAGTGGAGGACAAAATCCGCGACATTCGGGAGAGATATAGAACATTGTCTATGTACGACATTGAGGTATGATTTTGATGGTTCACAAATTATGATTTTTCAACGATGTTTTGTCTAAATGTTGAAATTAGCTCCAAAGAAAATGGATGACCTTTACCTGTATGAAAAGATGCCAACAAAGTATATCTCCTTTCCCACATTTAGATGCATTTTTACATGCTTGTAGCAGACAATATTTGAAAACATGGGAAATGAGAAATTGCTCATGAGGTTCCAATTCCAGGATATATAAGACCAGGAAGTACTTTGAGATATATATATCTGAAATACTAATAAAAACAGCATAGAACACAATTCAGTCAATCAATCAATAGAAATAGCTTAACCCTTTCCCTCATACGACAATTCTGCAGCAGACGACTTTGAACATGTTTTGACAAAATATGGAAAATCTCTATAATTGAATGGATAACCTATGACTAAAAGTGGAAAACATGGTGGCAAAAGGAGAAATTGCATGTTTTGTGCAATTTCTTCTTTTGTCACTATGTTTTCAAAAAGCTGTCTGCTGAAAGGGCGTCAGAAAGCGTCTATATGAGGTAAAGGGTTAAAACAACAAGTATCATAATCCCAACCTTGACAGTTCTTACTTGTGCAATGGTGAGAGACAGGCCATTTCTTCCTTGTATAACTCTCAGTCTTGCACATTCAAATATTGCGTGTGGATTTTTTTACAACAAATGGTCAGTTTTCATGACAGTGGTAGCTCAATTTATGGAGTGATGAATACTTCAAGCCTTGGCAAAATAAACTAATAAGAAACACTTTTTTTTTTACCAAAAGTGGAAAGCTGTGTTCCAAAACTTTGTACTGGAGATGCATAACAAATGAACAAGACTTAACCCTTTACATCTGCAGCAGATGACTTTGAAAACATTATGGGCAAAAAACATGAACAATCTCCAGAAATGTGAGATTAACTGTTAAATAGAGTTGAAAATATTGTAGCAAATTAGCTGGTCATGAGCAATTTCTTCTTTTGCCTTAATGTTTTCAAGAAGCCGTCTGTTAGAAAGCGTCTATATGTTGGAAAGGGATAATAAATATCACTAACTTTGACAGTTCTTGCTTGTCCGATGGTGAGAGGTGAGGCCATTCCAACCTGTAGTTGGGCAATATGGAATGATGAATACAGGGCCATGACCTCCAGCATACCATCATCATACCTGAAATTATATAACAGTTATTGTGATTGGTTGGTTTTATTTCTACTGTCATCAAACCTGAAATAATATAACAGTTAATGTGATTGGTTGGTTTTACTGCAAGCAAGGGGCCATTTATATAAAATATGAAAAGAAAAGGGTTAACCTTTTCCCTCTTACAGACACTTTCTGACACCTCTGCACCAGATGGCTTTTGAAAACATTGTTGCAAACGAAGAAATTGCTCGGGATGCTCCTTTTACAACAATGATTTCAAGTCTATTCTAAAGTTAAGTGTTCATTCATAGAGATTTCCAATACTTTTTCCTAGATGATTTCAAAGTTGTCTGCTGCTGATTTGCACTACGTGGAAAAGGGTTAAAATAAATCATCAACCATTTTTCTTTATTTCCCTGGTAGGCTCTTTTAACTAATTACCTGTGATATTTACCTTTTCTATCACAAAATAAAACGCAGCAGACGACTATGAAAACATCGATCATAACAAAAATATCAAATTTTTTTATAAATTATAAACCAATCTAATCATTGAGACTTATTGATACCAATTACACTTTTCTCAAATATTATATTATACAACACGTGTCAATTATTGAAACTACTATATGTATTGCTTTATGTTTATAATGTATATGTTGCAACAACATGTAAAATGTTATGCAAATAAATAAATTGAATTGAATATAAATTATAAAAGTATAATTGTTGAATAAAGTTAAAAACAATATCGCTAATGCATTTTGCCACAATGTTTTCAAAAGTCTGAAGATGCATCAAAATCAGATATATAGTAAACCTTTTAAAAACGGTTAATGACCTCATTGATTTTTAAGTATAGAGCAGACACACACAAAGATGACCTAAACTTCCTAAAGCCATGTTTAGCAGGATAAACGTTAAAACATTTAGAACACTCACACAGCCAAATGAACCCTCTTACAGATTTATTTTGTGATAACAGCATAACACGAAATTTCTATTACATACTCTATGAAGCGACATATTCAATTAAAGAAATAAACATGTTGGACCAATATGCTAATTGAACAAACAAACTTCTGCTTCAAATCAAAGTTAATGAACCAGAACAGCCGTTATTATCGTCCAGTTTATGGCTAAGATTGTTTTCAAAAAAACAATTGATCGAAAAATTGTAAAAACCCTTTTTAAATCCATTTAACTGATCATGTTTTCTTTTCAGTTATACACTCTGAAAACATTCTGAGGATTCTGGAACTGTAACACCGACGATCTTAAATTGAAAATATTGCTGGAAAGAAATTGTTTCAAGCTATTTCTTCTTTTTTCACAAAGTAATAAAAAGTTGTCAGTGTCAGGAGAAAGGTAAACATAATCATTAACCCTTTCCCACATACAGACGGTTTCTGACGCCTCTTCAGCAGCTGACTTATGAAAACATTGTAGCAAAAGGGAACATTTCAACTTTACCACAATATTTTCAACTCTATTTAATGATTTAACTTTTATTTATTGATTCATCTGAAGATTTGTTGTATGTGGGAAATGGTGAAAGAAGTATTTTAGCCCTTTTCAGCTTAATAAAACAAGAGGCCCATGAGGGCCTATGCTCGACTGGCTGGATCTTAAAGGCGTTATTGTGACAATCAAAAATAAAGACTATTGTGTTAACAAGCTATATTAATTATTA
>JAUELF010248192.1:0-12068 GCA_031471495.1 Clinocardium nuttallii | reverse complement strand
AAAGGGGTCAAAATTGGCCCTAAACAAGGGTTTTCAAAATAGGTTTTTAGTTACAACTGTTTCACACCAAGCCCTCGGTATGTTTGTGGTAAAGGGTTAAAGATGCTATATGGAGAAAATTCTTAAAGACAGCCAATTGTCGTTTTGAGCAAGGGGTCTTTTTAATGTAATATTGAACATGAATTCATTTTACATACACCTGAATTTAAAAAGTAGACACAGTTGTGTTTATTTAATATCAATGGACTTTAAAAAGGATTTATGGGTTATGCCAGACTCGCTGGTTTCAGAAAAATGGACCAGTAGTACTGGTGACTTACCTAGGAAACGCAGTGATATAACTGAAAACATTGTTGAAAGCGGCAAAGGCACCAACTAATCAATAATCTTAATAAATCTTGCATTTCTGTGAATCCATGAATACGCTGTAACGTGCATATGGTATCTTTGAGACTCGTCTAATTGAAAGAATCCAAAGAAATTATTTGACATCTTCGATGGTTTATGGTTTTACGTCGTTTTCAACATTCTTTCACTCGTTTCACGGCGACCAGTTCACCTACTAATGTGTTTCCTGTTTTTCCCACACAAATACACCACACAACATTCTTTCCAAGCAACTGGCTGCTTTTGAACATAGACTGTTGAACAGCCCATTGGTGAGAGACGAATGACGCATGTCACAGTGACTTTTGTCAAGCGTTGGAAAGAATGTTTGCCGAGCTGGGATTCGAACTCACAATACCTGAATTGACAGCCAGCATCGCTACAGATTTAGCTACTAAGGCTCGATATCGAAGGTTTATTTTTGTTAAATATTTCAAAAAATAAAATAAGTCGTAAAATCCGCAGCTGACGACTTGAAAAATATCAAGTAAAAACTAAGGAAACTCTCAATAAATAAAACTAAAACTGTTTGAAAATTGATCAAATCATTGTGGCAAAGGACGAAACTGCTCATCAACAGTCGTCAGAATATGTCTACAAGTGGGAAAGGGTTAACAGCAATATTTCCCTTTCATCCTCTTTGAAAACATTACTCAAAATGCCGACTGTATCAGGGAAACGGTGAAACATGGATTTTCCAGTACAGAGTAAAACGATCGAGCAAGATATGTAGATCAGTCTGTGTCATTCATGTCAGATGCATTATGCGCAATATGATGCGTGTTTTGTTGTAGCTGACAACCTAATTTAACCAGTAATTTAGTATTGATAGCGTTCTCTTGCTCTGCGTTTGTGCTGTCGTAA
Organism: Clinocardium nuttallii; assembly: GCA_031471495.1. NCBI lineage: Eukaryota > Metazoa > Mollusca > Bivalvia > Cardiida > Cardiidae > Clinocardium > Clinocardium nuttallii. The sequence continues at coordinate 10,817 of JAUELF010248192.1, read as the reverse complement.
AAAGCTTTCAGAGTGTAAAGATCTTTGGAAAGATTCCATGCGTGTGTGAGGTCTGCTTTTACGCTTTTCCCGCTTACAAGGAAGCTGCAGCAGACGACTTTGAAAGCGTTTTAGGGGATAATATATGGACAATCTTGAGACATCCGAGTTAACATTTAGAATAGAGTCTTTATTAAGATGAGCATTTCCCCTTATATGTTTTCTAGAGCCACCAGCTACAAAACCGTCGAAAACCGCACACAGGGTTTATACTAGCAGTGCAAACCAGTCATTTATCAGAAAAATAAATCCATGCATGTTGACCAGGATCTAAACTGTTCGTCCATCAGTCAAAGTTGTGAAGGAGTGGAGCGTCGGCCTCTCGTACCCCAAAAAAGTCCCGGGTTCGAATCCCGTGATGACCGGGTTCTACTCTTGTTGGTTTTTTTAAACAAAATGCGCGAGTACCGATTAAGTCCCCAGGAAGCTGACTTCGAGAGTAATTAATATGTGATGAATGCTTGTTTCGCAAATGCAATCGCCATGATTTAAAATAAATAAGTCCAGTCAAACTAATCAGTCTAGGTGATGTATTTTGGTTAGAGCGAGATGTCAGGTTCGATCTCCAGTCGGTTTATTCAAAAATATACTAAACATGGTTGTAATTGGTATTCCTCTTAAACTGAATTAAACAGTTTCCAAAGCAAGGCGCGACTATAAAATGAGCAGGCAATATCGATAAATTGTCGCGTTTGACGATTTCGTAACAACGATAGTATTTTTCGCACAAAAGAGTTACGGTTCGTGTATAGTGTAGTCCATGTACAGGGGACCAACACTCTGGACCTAGAGGTCGTATGTTCGAACAATTTATCGGTTATGTGCAGTCTTACAGCAATAAGCTCAGAGTTTTGGGTAAAGTAGACTGATCAGTAACAGGATAAATACTATCGGTAGTACTGGTATATCACACAGGACATGCCGCTCTATAGTTTAAATATACCGTCCTGCGAGAAAACCAACAGTATGGCCTTTGCGTAATGTATCGACCCAGATCAGCCTGCGCTTTCCGCGCAGACTGATCCGAGCCGACACATTCCGTCTCAAGGGGATAGAGGTTTATAGTAATTATTCTTGAAACAGAAAAATCCACATGAGGTGAAACGTGTCCATCAGGGTAAGCCTGCGCGGCATACTTCGACTTATCCGGGTCGATTTGATTACCTCCAATAGTATGGAGATTTGAATAAACAAATCAATATGAAATGAGAATACTTTAGTCCATAATGTTGGTTTTCTCGTGGGACGGCTCAATTACTGTTCAAAACTACATAGACACCATTCCAACAAATCGATATAACCTCAACAAAGACAAGAAACTTCTGAAAAACATTGTGCATTTGAATCAGGTTAAATGGCTGCGTATCCAGATCTTCATCTACACTTGCCAAATATATGCTTTGGTTGGTTTTCCTGGCGCCCGGGTCAGTTATTATAATTGAATACAGGCATGGGTATCCACTATATTTCCTCTGAAGTTCTTAAAGGGAACCTTAATGGTAAGTATGCGTTTGTCACCTAGGATGATTAGGGTAGATGTATGGTCATACAAATTGGACGTGAAACAAGATTACATTTTTGACAGTGTGATTGGCGCTTCTATTGTCATATGCTAAATACTTGCCTATCAGGTGGCATCCCTGATTAGGTCTATCCTTCACACACTACGCACCCTGAATTATGGGAAATTATCCGAAGATAGCTAACACGTAAGCCTAAAAATAAATCTGGTAATACCTTAACCTAAATATAATTTCCAATAGTTTATGAAAATAAAATGATATTCAGAATAACTGTAAGCGGTCATTAAATAAGCATATTAAACAGATTGAGACTCTAACCGGTACTCTTATATTTTTTTGGAAAGAGCGGAGATTTTGAAGCAGATTTCTCTGGGAGCCGACAACGAAACTTTTCGGTCCATTGGATACTTCTTTTGTCACCGTAATCTTCTTTCTCCATGCGGAAAAGTTCGGTCTTATTCACTTGGAAAATCCCCTCTAATTGCTAGCCAACAAAGCCGGCATTACACCTGGGAATTAGGGAGATTTTCCGTATCATTTCTTTGACGGTTTCAATCTTTTTATATCTACGTGATGACCTCAGCATATTTTATTTGGTAAATCAGCGGGGGTTGCAATAAACCTCTTATAATAGATCAAGTACAGAAAACAGTTATTAAGACGATAAAGATGACCGCTTACAGTGCCTTAAGCCGTATGTTGTCTTTTCAATCAACATCTGATATGAAAGAAACACTGTTCTCATCTGTTGTACTTCTTTAGTTTTACTTTTCCCACATAAATTGATGCAATTAAAACAACTGCACTGAGACCGTGAGACTGGAATGAACACAGTGCACCGCCTCGGTGGTGTATTGGTAGAACGACTGCCTCGAGTGCGGGCGGTCGCAGGTTCGATGATTCCCGGCCGGGTCATACAAAATACTTTAAAAATGGTATAAATGGCTGTCGTCCTTGGCGCACAGGGTTGCCGGGTTAGAATAACGACTGGCTGGCTGGCTGGCGTCAGGATAAACGGAGCAGTGGAACTGGTAAGTTATCCAGGAAACGCCGCCATATAACTGAACAAAATGTTGAAAGCTGCGTAAAGCCCCAACAAAAACACAAATATTTCAAAGAAGCAAGTATCTTGATTAAAAGCACATATGCCCCTGTCTATGATAAAAGAAACAAGTTGGCGCTGTTGAACAACTGTGTAGGTTCAGATCAAACTTGTACATCTACATAGTCTTAGACATTACATAACATGAACTTTAATACTCAAATAACAATGCCACACTTATTTGGTAACGACAATTTCACTTATTGAGAGTTTTGATAATTTTGCCTGGATGTTTTAAGTTGTCTACTCCAGATGTGTTGCATGTTGGATAGAGTTAACTTTTTCGCTGGAAAAGGCAATTAAAGGCTTTTGCAAACAATACAGATTCATGTGTGACAGCCTGTATCGAGCTGTCTCTCCTGAAATATGTATTGTTTCCCACTTAGATATTCAATTTTACAAAATTCCTGCAGGACGAAAAAAAATGAAGTAGTTTAACTTACAACACGGAAGAGTCGTCTTTGTGGAATTAGTTAAAGTGAGCAGATAAAAAGCTAATCACGATAGACACCATAATTTAGACTTCATTTCACAATGGGCGGATATCCTTGCGTCGTATCGGGCGATTTGAGGTCTTTATGTTTCAACACACAGTGAAGAATCATGTAAGCATGTGTATCCGGACAGTGAAGATTCGTGTGAGCATGTGTATCCGGACAGTGAAGATTAAGGTTAGCATGGGTATCTGGAGAGTAAATAGTCATGTAAGCATGTGTATCCGGACAGTGAAGACTCATGTGAACATGTGTATCCGGACAGTGAAGACTCATGTGAACATGTGTATCCGGACAGTGAACACTCATGTGAACATGTGTACCCTGACAATGAACACTCATGTGATCATGTGTATCCGGACTCAGGTGAGTATGTGTATCCGGACAGTGAAGAATCATGTGAGTATGTATATCCGGACAGTGAATAGTCATGTGAGCATGTGTATCCGGACGGTGGCGACTCATGTGATCATGTGTATACGGACATTGAAGACTCAGGTGAGTATGTGCATCCGGACAGTGCAGATTCAGGTGAGTATGTGTATCCGGACAGTGAATATTCAGGTGATCATGTGTATCCGGACAGTGAATATTTAGGTGAGCATGTGTATCCGGACAGTGAAGATTCAAGTGAGCATGTGTATCCGGACAGTGATGACTCATGTAAGCATGAGTATCCGGACAGTGAAGACTCATGTGAGTATGTATATCCGGACAGTGCAGATTCAGATGAACATGTGCATCGGGACAGTGAAGACTCAGGTGATCATGTGTATCCGGACAGTGAAGACTCAGGTGAACATGTGTATCCTGACAGTGAATATTCAGGTGAGCATGTGTATCCGGACAGTGAATATTCAGGTAACCATACTGTGTATCCGGACAGTGAAAATTCAGGTGAGCATGTGTATCCGGACAGTGAAGATTAAGGTGAATATGTGTATCCTGACAATGAAGATTCATGTGGGCATGTGTATCCGGACATTGATATTCAGGTGAGCATGTGTATCCGGACAATGAAGATTCAGGTGAGCATGGGTATCCGGGCAGTAAAGACTCAAGTAAGTATGTGTATCCGGACAATGAAGATTCAGGTGTATCCGGACAATGAAGATTCAGGTGTATCCGGACAGTGAAGACTCATATGAGTATGTGTATCCGGACAGTGGAGATTCAAGTGAACATGTGTATGTGTATCCGGACAGTGAAGACTCATGTGAACATGTGTATCCGGACAGTGAAGATGCATGTGAACATGTGTATCCGGACAGTGAAGACTCATGTGAGCATGTGTATCCGGAGAGTGAAGATTCATGTGCGTATGTGTATCCGGACAGTGAAGACGCATGTGAACATGTGTATCCGGACAGTGAAGATTCATGTGAGTATGTGTATCCGGACAGTGAAGACTCATATGCGCATGGTAATCCGGACAGTGAAGAATCAGGTGAGCATGTGTATCCGGACAGTGAAGATTCATGTGAGCATGTGTATTCAGACAGTGAAGATTCAGGTGAGCATGTGTATCCGGACAGTGAAGATTCAGATAAGCATGTGTATCCGGACAATGAAGATTCAGGTGAACATTTGTATCCGGACAGTGAATATTCATGAGAGTATGTGTATCCGGACAGTGAAGATTCAGGTGATCATGTGTAACCGGACAGTGAAGATTCAGGTGAGCATGTGTATCCGGACAGTGAATTCTCATATAAACATGTGTATCCGTACAGTGAATACTCATGTAAGCATGTGTATCCGGATAATGAACATTCATGTGAGCATGTGTATCCTGCCAGTGAAGAATCATGTGAGCATATGTATCCGTACAGTTAAGATACAGGTGAGCGTGTGTATCCGGACAATGAATACTCATGTAAGCATGTGTATCTGGACAGTTACGATTCATGTGAGCATGTGTACCCGGACAGTAAAGATTCAGGGGAGCATGTGTATCCGGACAGTGAAGATTCAGGTGAGCATGTGTATCCGGACACATTCGGACTACCTCGGTGATGAATGCTTCACCAATGATGATTGCAGTTTACGTAATTACCCGAGTAGTTCCGATTGTATCCGGACAATGAAGATTCAGTTGAGCATGTGTATCCGAACAGTGAAGATTCAGTTGAGCATGTGTATCCGGACAGTAAAGATTCAGTTGAGCATGTATATCCGGACAGTGAAGATTCAGGTGAACATGTGTATCCGAACAGTGAAGATTCAGGTGAACATGTGTATCCGGACAGTGAATATTCAGTTGAGCATGTGTATCCGAACAGTGAAGATTCAGGTGAGTATGTGTATCCGGACAGTGAAGATTCAGGTGAGTATGTGTATCCGGACAGTAAAGATTCAAGTGAACATGTATATCCGGACAATGAATATTCATGTAAGCATGTGTATCCGGACAGTGAAGATTTATGTGAGCATGTGTATCTGGACAGTGAATATTCATCCGGACAGTAAAGATTCAGGTGAGCATGTGTATCCGGACAGTGAAGATTCAAGTGAGAATATGTATCCGGACAGTGAAGACTCAGGTGAGCATGTGTATCCGGACAGTAAAGATTCATGTAAGCATGTGTATCCGGACAGTTAAAATTCAGGTGAGCATGTGTATCCGGACAGTGGATATTCAGGTGAACATGTGTATCCGGACAGTGAAGATTCAGGTGAATATGTGTATCCGGACAGTGAATATTCATGAGAGCATGTGTATCCGGACAGTGACGATTCAGGTGAACATCCGTATCCGGACAGTGAAGATTCGTGGAATGTGCAAGCTGATCTGGGTCGATACATTACCCAGAGCCCATAATGTTGGTTTCTCGTGGAACGGCTCAAATGTTATACTTTAATGCACCTTCTGACAAAAACTTGTAGCCGTTATACCAATATATCATTTCCATTTCATATATCTATTTTTTTGCAAATTTATAATTTTGTTGTTAGACAAGAATCGTTCGACAGTCTATTTAAAGAACTTTAGTCCCTTTTCCAAAAACAACAAAGTGCTGCAGACGACTTTGGAAACATGGAAAATGTATATAGAAATAATGATTACTTTTCCATACTGTTGAAAACATTGTTACACAAGGACATATTGGTCCTTATGAGCAATTTCTCTTCATGCAACTTATTTTTTCAAAAAGCATCTTCTGCAAATGCGAATTAATTTCACAAGCATGTGGGAAAGGGTAAATATGCATGGGAACATTTCAAGCACCATCTAGAAGCCAGTGAAATGAAAATCATTAACTCCCTAATTGCATCCCTCCCTGGTCCCTTTTTTGTTCCTGTATAGCCGCCGGGCCTATCGGGCCCCGTGAATCCTTTGAAAAGCATGGAATTAATTCTTAAATTGGATAATCCAGGAATTCAGACTGTTTCAATTAAGGAAAGAGAGCCAACTGTCCCTTCGTATCGTAGACAATGAAAGCTCCCTTCTGATGGTGTCTGTGTGGGTTTTCACCCATTTTTTAAATATTATATATGTGTCTTTATTTTTGTATAAATTAACAAAATGACAAGAAACTGCACAGTTTACGTCAATAAAATTATTGTTTTGTCTATTGTTCATTTCCCAATCGTAAATTGCGCTAACATTGCTGATGCTGGTTCTATTAAAGCGCCTAGTATCCCAAATATTTGGAACAAATTAAAGTTACTTCCCTTTATATGTCTCTGGCTAAACTTAAATTTCCGACAATATTTAATATTTAACACACTTTAACACAAGAAGTTTGCTTCAAATGTTCAATATATACTTTTAAGCACATACGGGTTTTTTTTTTCAAACCAGGGGACTCTCTTTAAAAGAGCTTCCCTTGTGGTCGTTTGGTAATTTTCTCACAAACCATAAAACTATCAATAAACTAGACAATCTTCATGGAGCATGACCTCTAAATTGCAATAGTAGTTAAATGTGGCCAAAACTGCTTTTTTAGTAAACACATGCATATTAACCCTTTCCCACTTGCAGACACAATCACAACAGAAGACTTTTCAATCAGCTTGACAAAAGGAGGAACTTCTCATAATGAGCATTTTATCCTTTTGCCACAACATTTTCTACGCCTTTTCGAAAAATATCTCATAGTAGTTTCCATATGAGCCTGGCACGCTATTAAACAATTTATGCTATTATTTATATATAGATATAGAAGAGTATATATTTGTAATAGCGTGTATGATTATTTCCTATTTTTGTAAACAAATGAAGAAGTGTAGTAGAAGCGAGTTTGTTGTCTAAGGGAAAGGGTTAAGATTTATTTTGATTAACGGTTACATTGAATGTCATATCTGTTATGTCCATCTCGTACATAAACTAAAACATATTCCAAAACCCCGAAAGGAGGGTCGACGTTATCTAGGCTAGCTCACATAAACTGGTATGAACAAATCTTTTTTATAACCTCATAAACCAAGCACGCGGGAAATCGATGGACATAAAATGCATTTTCCCATTGCTGCATTAAGCGGTCATCATATTTTACGACATTTGCGTTTTGAAGTGCCACAAAGCGGATCCCTGTTTACGACATGTCGATGATGAGATAGAGCAGTCTGGCCTCTTCTGCTAAGCGTCCGTCTGAGCCTGAACATATGGATGCAGTTAACGCTTTCACTCTCCCAGAAGAGATTTACAGACGTTTTTCAATTGACGCACTTTGAAACCATTTACGAAAAAGTAACATTTGTTCATCTTTAGCTATGCCACTCGTAACAAAACCCCCGAGTTGTTTTGCTAAAACATACTGAAATGTGATTAACCTCAAAATACAGTTAACTCATTAAACTTATAGTGCAATAATATTCGATAATAAAACGTTTTAGAACCTTTTTGGAGTCGTAAAGGAACTATACACACTGGAGAAAAAGGCCCCCAATGGAAACTGCTATAAAAATGCGATTTGATTAAGGCCACCATCATAAAACTGTTGTTAGAATGAGCCTAAAGTTTATTAGAGTAGATGCCTAAACAAGATAATTTATCAATTAGATTGAGATCTTCTGAAAAGGAAAAAACAAGTACTTTTCTGAGAGTTTCGTTAATTTTGCGTCGGAAAAATCGAACAAATATGTAAACAAAATACTTGACTGTATCGGGACGTTTGTTCTACGTATTAAAAGAAACTAGCCTGAATAAGTAAGAGTGACATTAATGTTTTTATATTTCAAACCTCAGACAGTTGTTAATGATTATTTAAAGCATTCTTGGCAATGTGCTTGGCTTTGTAACGCAGAAAAGAACATACATTATATGAGCATTTCTGCAACCATTAGTTTGTCTGCAATAAGCTTAAATCTCGCTTCTTATTACCGCAATACAATATATTTTCTGATAGTTCCGTAAATTGTGCGTAGGAAAGTCGAAGTAAATAAGTAAATAAAATACGTCTTGTTTTTGTTGAAATGCTATTGATTGTAATGGGATGTTTGGTCTACTTATACAAGGAAAATAACCTGCAGAGTGACATTGCCATTTTCAGATTTAAAAAGACAGCTGTAAATGATGAGTTTAAGCATTCTTTAAATGCTCTTGACTTTTTAAAGCAGAAAAGAATAGTAGTAGTAGTTCTACATATATAATTGGAAGGGGGAAATTAACAACAGGTCAAAACAAATAACACTGCAACGGACTTACGCATACATGTAAACTAAAATGATCGTACAATTTAAACATGAATATATGAGTCGTCCGACGAGAAATCCAACATAATGGTATCTGCGTCATGTATCGACCCATATCAGCATGCGCAGTCCGCGCAGGCTAGTCCGGGCCGAGAATTCCGTCTCAGAGAGGAAAGATGTATAGGGTAATGATTCCTGAAATAGAACATCCTAAGGAGGCTGAACAAGGTCGATACTTTACGCAGAGTCCACAATGAAAGTTTTCGAGCGGGACGGGTCATATACATTAAAACATCAGTTACCTAACGTGCAATTGTGTATGTATCATATTTAGAGGAACGATCCATTAGTTACTGATTTTAATTCCAAATCCATCAATTAGAATATCAGTCTTTCAAATTTTCAATTTATCAGAATAGTTCTTAAACGTTTTAAAAGATAAGAGAGAAAACATGTATCCGAATGCTGATTGTCAGACATCATATGAAATGCTTGTTTGTTTAATTGGGATATTATTTCAGTTATATCACAGCGACCGTTCTCTTTATTCATGATCCCTTGGTAAACAAACTATTATTAGGCTAGGAAATGTGCCTTGCCCAAGGGTGCCCAACGGCATTTCACAATAACCGATGCGGAGCGACTTGATATCGAACCCGTGACACCCGGTTCCAAATCGCCGACGCTTACCACTCTTGCAGGGCGGATTTCGTATCACCCGATATACAAACAAAGACGAAACAATATACATATGAGTCATCCCTAGGGACAACCAACAATGTGGCCTCTGCGTAATGTATCGATCCAAATCAGCCTGCGCAGTACGCACAGACTGACCCCGGCCGACACATTCCGTCTCCGATAGATATAGGTAAAGAGTAATGATTCCTGAAACAGAAAATCCACAGGAGGCAAAACAATAGAAAAAATAGCTATCCGGGTAAGCATGTTCGGCATGCTTAGGTTGATCCGGGTCGATACGTTACGCAGAGTCCAGAATGTTTGTTTTCTCGCGGAACGGCTCATATGCCGTTTTAAGTATGCATGATGATTTAATATAAAACGCGGGTATTTGATCTTTAAAATGTGTTTTAATGTGCTGAATATCAATAACCCAAAACGGACTCGTAAAATAAGGATCTAATTGTCATCTAAGTTCCTCTACCTTAGACTGGCAACACTCCTTCAGTGTCTCTTTAAAACGTTTCCAGAAGCGTCTGCTACATAATTGCCGTATGGGGAAACGGTTCATTGATCCATTACCCAAATAGGACTCGTACACGTTGTTTCATCATCCTAACCATCCATCCCACTTGAAAGTGTAGTGTTAAAACTTGAAAAAGTGCAGCTAGCAGTTGTTTCACCAAAATGTCATTCTTCTGTGGTACAGATTCAACAATACGAAAATGAAACATCAACCGATGACATAAAAAGCCCACAATGGAATAGTTAACCTTTTCCACATACAACTGTTCTGCTACAAATGCATCAACAGACGGATGTGCAAGACAGGATGTGAGCACAAACAATCAACACGTTAACTTTACGGTCTAAGAGTCAAGTCTATTTCTTCTATTCCCAGAGGTTTACGTTTTGAGCGTAGACATACTCATTGATAGGATTACATTAATTCAACCCAATATCCAATATTATAACCATATCAACGGGTGACCACGTTGCCTCTTTAAAGGAAATCATTTGAACATGAGGGATTTTGACGAATGAAATAATTATTTTGAAACACAGAAGAAAGTTCTCAATGTGGAAAAATAGGAATGTAAATGCTTCCCCACGAAAAACAATTTCATCTTTTTTCCATTTTTTTAGGTGCATATTTTCATATTTTTCCACACACGCAGACTGCTGTGAAAACAACGTAGCTTAAGTCAAACACATGTTTTGCTCTTCATCGAATCATAAGGACAAATTGCTCTTAATGGCACACAGTGTTTCGAACTCTTTTAATCCTTTCCCTCATACGACAATTCTGCAGCAGACGACTTTGAGCATATATTGCCAAAA
>JAUELF010248182.1:0-12068 GCA_031471495.1 Clinocardium nuttallii | reverse complement strand
CAATTTTAGAGATTTTCTATTTTTTTACAAAATATATTCAAAGTTATCTACTGCAGAATTGTTGTATGAAGGAAAGGATTAATTGATGATACTTTAGGTGAGCAATGAATGACTATCACGGGCCTCTTGTTTATTGTTTCGGTAAAAAGTATTTTTTTCCTGCTTGATGAAATTTTCTTTTATTTGGGATGGATTTTAAGATACATTTATATATTGAAATCAAAAATTCTAATTACGTTTGATACCTAGATTCATGAAAACTTGTATTGATGGATAAATTTTGTAAATCTAAATATTTATCACTAAGCAAAATTAAGAATTCCCTTTTCTGATACAGCATTTTACAGCTCCATTGTAAATTAGTAAATGTTTTCAACTTAATATCAAAATTAAACTTTCAATTTTTCATATATTATGTTCATAACCCTATGGTGTTATCAAAGCACTACCATACAAGGAAAGCAACAAAATGATAAATTTTCAACCCTTTCACACATACAGCAAACTTTAAAAACATATAACCTAAAATATGAAAACTTTCTATAAATGAAAGTATAATTATTGTAATAATGAGCAATTGATTCTTTTGGGACATTTGCCAAATAGTTTTCATATGTTGCCTACTGCATGTGTGTCTGTAGGTGGGATGGGGTTATTTCCTTTCATTGCACATCTTCATCCAATGAAATGTCATTTGCCAGTCATCAGTATGAATGCTGGCTGAATGGGGATTCTTACTTGCTACCCTGTGATTGATAGTCCTCAGTGTTACCAACTGAGCTATAGCACAGCATAAACCTACATTTATATATACTCTATAAATGTTTCCATGATATGATATTTCTAAAGTTGTTTCAGAGGATAAAAAATATAACATATTATAGTTACCTAAAAATGGCTGACTTTGAAAACATTTTCTGGTGAGCGAAAGTATGGAAAACCGATGTACAATTATTGAATATAGTTGAAAACATTGTGGCAAAAGGAGAAATTGCTCATTATATGAAATTTCTCCTTTTGCCATTGTTTTCAAAAGTCTTGTACTGCAGAGGTGTCAAAAAGCTTTTCACCAAAAAAGTGACATGGTTGAGTCATACCTGCATTAAATAAAAAGTAAAATTGCTTAATTGACTGGCTGGCTTCCCTGTATTGAATATGTATCAGGAATATGCATCTGAAAGTTAGGCATGAAAGCTTTGATTCAGAAATGAAAATAGTGGGAAAGGAGAAATTACTCACCAAACCATTTTTTTTTTTAAAAAATGTCCACAATGTTTTCAAACGGCTGTTGCATCAAAATATTGTTTTATTCCACTATTTTTCAAAAGGCTTTTCTTTAATATTTCAGTGCCAAGTTCGGGCGTAAAGTGATGTATGTGAATTACCTCCATGAGTTAAATGAGCATCTCCATTTCGACCAGTTAAAAGTGCCACCTCTCGTGTTACAGTAAGTGATTATACCGTCTTCTCGACTTAACCCCACTCTTTCACACATACAGCAAACCTGCAGCAGATTACTTTGAAAACATCGAGAGGAAAAAACATTTATAAATGAAAGTATAAATGCTGAAAAAAGTTGAAAACATTGTGGCAAGAATGTGTCTATATGTGGGAAAAGGCTATCCATCCGTCTGTCTATCAGTCTATCTGTCAGACTTTGTTTTACAGACTTATTGGCATGAAAATACATTATTATGTTCCAGTGAAATCTTCTATTTTCAAACAATTCCAGATACAATGCCAAGTTATTGTCTGCCCAGAAGCCAACCTATCCCTATCAGAGTGGACCAGAGGGAAACAGCAGTACATTAAGGACACAACAGTTTGGCGTGACACTAAGCCTGTATGTAGTAATTAATCGTATGACTTTATCGGACCAGGGTCCAATTCCACCAACCTTACTTAGCGATAAGTAATACTTTAATACCTAAAAGCATAATTCATCATATTTGTTTCATGAATATTTTGTATGAATAGTGAAATGTATGTGAATAATGACTAATTTGACATAAATAGTAACCTTATTGACTAACAGTAATTGTTAACCCTTTCCCCCATACTACAATTCTGCAACAGACGACTTTAAACATATTTTGTCAAAAAACAGAAAATCTCTATAATTGAATGGATAACCTATGACTAACAGTGGAAAACATTGTGGCAAAAGGAGAAATTGCACATTTTGTGCAATTTCTCCTTTTGTCACTATGTTTTCAAAAAGCTCAGTCTGCTGCAGAGGCGTCAGAAAGCATCTACATGAGGGAAAGGGTTAAGAAAACCTTTTTGCGAAAGGAGAAATTGGTCATAACGAGCAGTAACTACTTTTGTCACAAAGGATTCAATTCTAATAGATGTTTTCAAAGTCGTCATATTTTTTTTATGTGGAAAAGGATTAACTAATCCAACGAACACAATTTCACGCATCTGCAGCAGATGACTTTTGAAAATGAGATTTTTAAAAGTCATCTGCTGGAGATTTGTTGTATGTGGGAAATGGCGTTTCCATTAATTTATGCTGAATCTATCTTAAACAGCCACAACTGTTGATGACAATCAACCTTGAATTTTCTATCTTTGCAGCTAACTAGTTAATTAATTGCAGGTAATTTTATTTAAAATATTTCACAATTGTCACTTTGTAATAAACTTTGCAGTTTTACATATAGCGTTTGGTGTTAAAATAAACAAAATTTCACATTATATGTAACAAATATTGCAAGTTTGTATCATAAACTTGAAGGGATATGCTTATAAAAGCTAATAGCTTCCATCTTGAATTCATCAAAGTGACATCAATATGCATTCAAGGTAAACAACAACCCATTGTTATGGAACAAAACGGTTTATATTATGGTGGGTACAAACACATTAAAACTGAAATAAAGATGGATAAATCAAATCTTTCACCACATTAATAAAATAATTAAAATAACCAATTCCCACATACTCATATGCATTTGGACACACATGTAGCAGGAGGCTTTGAAGACATTTTGGTAAAAGAAGAAATTGCTCATGATGAGCATTTTTTCCCTATGCTAATTTGTTTTCAACTCTCATCAAATAATCATACATGTAGTTTCATTTATAGAAATGTTCAAATGCCATTATGTTTTCAAAAATGTCTGCAGCATATTTGTTGTATATGGGAAAAGGTTTTTAATAGTTTCACAGTACAACAAGATTTGTGCAATCAAAACAATATTACTAAAATTTAATTAAAACCCTTCCAATGAAATATATTAAGAAATTCCATGCATTGTTCATTTTATACGTTTTGACAGCACCATTTGCGGCTTCAATTATTGATCAGTTACGGTTTAACACAGTTTAAGCAATAATTTGGTTATATCTAAATGACAGTGTGCTTAAATTATTATCCTGTGATGAATAATCCGTACAAGGAAAGAAATTGTGCATTGATCACATTAGGATATTCAATCATAGACACAACAAACTGGGATTCATCCCCAGAAACCCGTGTCAGAAATCCCTAGCACTATAAACTCATTAATGAAAGGTCATCTCGGGGCATTGATAGAGCTTTCATACTTTGTTTAACCCATTCCCACATACAACAAATCTGCAGCAGATACTTTTGAAAACATGAAAAAAAAAAGTAGAAAAACCACTACATAAATATGAGTTTAATTTCAGAATATTTTTTAAAAAAATGGCATCAAAAAGAAATTGCTCATCATGAGCAATTTCTCCTCTTGCTGCAATGTTTTCAAATATCATCTGCTGCAGGTGTCAGAAAGCATTGTGTTTGTTGGAAAGGTTAACTAGCAAATGTTTCAGGAAAAAAGGTATTTGCATACTGTGTTATAAAATAATATACTTTTCATTCACTGATACTGCATAAATTTATATGTCTACATCATGACTGTTTATACAAATTATAACCTAATGTCACCAAAGGTAAACAAATAAACCCCAAACATATATTAGAATCCATACAAAAATACAAAATAAGGCAAATTGAATAGTAATGATTAACATGATTCACACTTTATTTGATACATGTATTTCTAAAAAAAAAACATTGTGGGAAACGGTGAAATTTATTGAAGTAATATTTTTTGTTTGTATTCTACATCTTGAGTCAGGTTAGCTGTAGAAACTGAATATAAGCAGTTTTCCCTTTCTCAAATACACATCTGTTGCAGATGAGTTTTGAAAACATTGCGGCAAAAATGAAAAATTGCTTTTAAAGACAAATATTTCCATTTTTTACCGCAACAGTTTCATCTATTTTCAATAATTACACTTTCATTAATAAATAGGAATATACAATAGTTTTGTGAAGATGTTTTCAATG
The DNA here is from genome assembly GCA_031471495.1 of Clinocardium nuttallii. NCBI lineage: Eukaryota > Metazoa > Mollusca > Bivalvia > Cardiida > Cardiidae > Clinocardium > Clinocardium nuttallii. The sequence continues at coordinate 7,747 of JAUELF010248182.1, read as the reverse complement.
ATGTATGCTTCAAATTTGAATTGATGCATGTGGGAAAGGGTTTAACATGCAGACCAAAAACCAATGAGTTCACACCATGATGTTCACACTAATCTTGGTCTACACAGATCATTAAAGCCAAACTACAGGTGAGATCCAGCAGTATAAAGATTCAATGCGGGTTTCAAACCCGGCACACAAATAAAAACACACATAGGAAATGAGCCACTTCATTCAATAACACACCCTAGGGAATAGTCGACAAGTGAAGATGTTCGAGAACAGACTGCACACCTCTGTGCAAATTGATCAAAATCTACCCTGTTTGTAATACAGGCAATATTGAAGAAAATATGTTATGACAAACAGGAGTGTTCGAAGGCACAAGTATTGCCTGTCAGTTAAGTCGAAATATGATTGACGACAGATGGACTTTCTGACAGATGACAGAAAAGTGATCTCTATGTATCCCTCTGCTAAGGCAAGAAGCACGAAAATCAGCTACATGATAATCATAAAGTACGCCATTTTATCTGAATTTTGAAACCTCTGAAGGAAGCTTTTTGAATGATGCGGCTGAAACGATCAAACAGATTACATAGGAGTGGGTTACACAAAGACAAGAAAATACAGGCAAGAATCTATGATGAAGAAGAAACAAGAATTACGTAATATACATACCTATGTTGAAGTCCACATCAAAGTCCCCATAACGATCCCCATCCACGATGGTATAGATGAGCTTCTGTCCTTGTGGGCTATTGGCCGAGAGGCTTGTGACAGAGGCACCCACAGGGATATATTCCGGGATGGAGGCTCGGTAGACTTGTTGTTCGAACACAGGGTAAGCTTTGCTGATGACTGTCAGTCTTACGGTGGTTTTGGTTGTCTGAGGATGGTCATCTGAAAGAACAAATAAAGTGGAGACACATTTTGACGCATCTGCAGAAGAAGACTTTGGCAATTTCTCCTTTTACAACAATGTTTTCAACTTCTTGCATCAATTATATTTTCATTTACAGAGATATTCCAACTTTTAGACAAAATAGTTTTAAAGTCGTCTGCTGCAGATTTATTGTATGTGTTAAGGAGACAACTTTGAAAACATTTAGCCAAAAATATATAAGTTCTCTGTAAATGAATGTATAATTAATAAACAGAGTTTTTAAACATTGTTATGAAAGTAGAAAAATGGTTAAAAAAGAGTGAGCAGAAAATGTTTCATTTGAAACATACAATTATTGTGAATGTCCAACAAGTTAAGAGTAGAAAATATTGTAGTGAAAGGGCGACATTCTACTCTTCCTTCAATGTTCAAGACATTTTCTGTTGAGGTATGAAATGACATCTGTATCAGCTCTGAAGTTGAATCATGGAAGCATACCTTTATCAGATGCGATGACAAAGAGTGTCATTTGTTTGCCGACATCAAACTGCGATAATGGCCGCATGACCGTCAGCTGACCCGACTCGGCATCAATGAAGAAATTATCGTCGAGGTCTCCTCGTCCTTTGACGCTGTAAATCACCTGTCCGAACCTGCCAGCATCACTGTCTATAGCTGTCACCTGTAACGAACAGCACAAACAACTCAATTTAGTTAATGATAAGTGGCGAGATGGTAACAAGAAAACATCCTGTTATACACAAGTGTTCGAAACTACGCATGACATGTGTCTTCTGCAAATAAGTCAGTGTGCAAGACCTATATGTCACATACTATCATACTGAGACAATTCTTCATTTCCCTTAAATGTTTTCAAATAGATATAAAATGAAATCTATTTTTTTCCTCAGAATGTTAGAAACTGAAGTGGAGAGTGTTTTACACTTATCCACATTTAGACACATTTTAATGCATCTGCAGCTGAAAACATTAGGAAATTGAATCCATAGAAATGTTACATGTGGGAAAAGGTTATAACACAAGTTTTAAGAATGCATTACAAAATCCAAATCAGAACTGTTTCCCCACAGCCTTTACTGTCTTGTATGCAACTTCATCATAAATCATTCACTGTAACTTTAAATGATGCCAAGTGAGAGAATCAACAATACCCCCTAATCACCAGAAACATCGCATATAAGTTTAAGCTATTCTATGTGTTTACCTGTTTAATAATATGACCAGGTTTTGAGTCGTACACAACAACAGCATGGTAGGGTTGGTTCACAAACACTGGGGCGTTGTCGTTCTCGTCCTCGATATCCACCTCCACTACAGCATGGGCTTTCAGGAGAATGTCAGCGTTCTCATGACGTACCTACAACAACACACATAATGAAATAAATCTTTATTAGAGGAAATTTATACATTACTTCTTTTTTTTTAAACACTTTTCCACAAATTGATGCCTTTGCAGCACACAATTTTTTGAAGAAATTGTGGCAGAATTAAGGAGAGATTGCTCATAATATGAGCAAATTCTCCTTTTAACACAATGTTTTAAAATTTAGTCAATAATTGATTGAATGTTTTCATATTCTTCACTAAAGGTTTTCTAGATTGTATGTGAGAAAAGGTTTACCTATGATGTTTTTGCTACTTTTTAAGGTTATATAAGTACAGCATAATTACGTAGAAAGATGTTTTCATGTTTTGAGTGAATCAATCTATCAATCTTCTCCCTGATATAATGTATACACGCAACATTTAACGCCTTGTACAACCAATTACTTTTGAAAAGATTACAGTAATAGGAGATATTACTCAAAGTAAGCAATTTATTAATTTAAACACAATGTTTTCAGTTTTACCAAAAAAAAAAAAAAGAGTTCAATGTTTTTGTTTTGTTTTCAGAAGTTTTCAGATGCTATTAAACTAAAATATGTCTTTATATGAATAAGTTCCTTGCAAAAAGGTTCAAGTTGGCTTAACCCTTTCCCAGTTACAGACGCTTTCTGACGCCTCTGCAGCAGAAATAATGAGCAATTTCTTCTTTTGCCACAATGTTTTTCAACTCTTCAAAATCATTATATTTTCATTTATGGAGATATTCCATGTTGTAAAATGTATAAAATGTATAAATGATTTACGTCATCTGCTGCAGATTTGCTGTATGTGGGAAAGGGTTAAGTGAACAGAGTAGATTCAGACCAGTCTAATCAATATCTTACATAATGAAGCTGGTTAACCTTTATAGATTATTGACCCTTTCTCACAAACATCAAATCTATGATGGAGGACATTACAGGCTGATCTTGCCCTACACTGCCCACATACGTCAACTTTCCCTACTGTGTGGCAGGTCATGGGTTCGATTCCCCGCTGGGTCAAACCAAAATGGTAGTTATGGCTGCCCTCCTTGGTGTTCAAAACTGTGGGATTAGCATTACAACTGACTGGCTGGTGTCAGGATAAATAGACCAGTAGTACTGGTTACTAACTTACCCAGGAAATGCCTTGATATAACTTAAAAAATTGTTGCAAGCAGCGTAAAATACCAAACAATCAACCTTTCTCCTAGATACAGGCTCAAATAACAGGTATTCTTTGCATATAAAAGCAGAGACAAAGTGTTCATTACGACGAACCATACATCAATCAACCAACAAAAACTTACAATTAATTCATCAATGAGTGCAGTGTTGAGGTTCTAAACAAAAGCCATCTAGAATGAGCATAGTGACCTTAACCTAAACGCATCTCCTGACAAAACAAACCAGGAAGTGTAGCCCGAGTTGAAGTAGCTGTAGACTGATATAACTTAAACATATGTCGGGGCAGGATAGGTAAACCCATTTCCGCACACAGACATTTTCTGACACCTCTGCTGCAGACAACATTTTAAAACATAGCGGCAAAAGGATAAATTGCTCATAATGACAGGGTTGTCAGAATTAACTGATTGCCGATCAAAATTATCAATTAAATCATTCTGTTAGTTGCCCTATCCTGGGCCCCCTACCTGGTCTTTGCTCTTCACCTGACACCCCAGCCTGATTGGTTACTTTTCTCATCTGATCTGTTACAACAAAACATTTTGACAACCCTGTATGAGAAATTTCTTGTTTTCAGACAATTTCTTCAATAATTGTTCTTTCAATCAACTTGTCCATATTTTTGATATTTTCAAAGTTGCTTGGTACAGATTGGTTGTACTATGTCTGAGAGTTAATATTGTCATGAAAACTCTCCTCCTCTCTAAGTTTAATCTTACCTCAACTACCAGTGTGTACATGCTGATTTCTTCTCGGTCAAAACTGCGACCAGCCGTCGATAAAACACCTGAAGTACGTCCAATCTCGAACAGTCCATGTCCATTCAATAAATGGAAGGAAAACAACTGATTTGATAGCCTATCAGCAATCTGTATAACAGTAAGGGTTTCAACTCCGGCATAATTCTCTCTCATCGAAGCCTTATATACATCTTTGGTAAATTTAACTTGGCTGTTTGCAGATTTCGCGACGTTAATTTCAACAGTGGTTTCCGTTCTGTGTATTCCGTCTGTCACTCCGACTGTAAGGAGAAAGCTATCGGAGATTCCGGTCTCGTTCACTACAAATATGGCACCTGTTTCTTTGTTAATGCTGAAGTTCTCTTCTTCATTCCCATCTGTGATATCATATCGGAGTTTAGATTTAACGCCGGTATCTGGGTCTGAAGCCTCCACTCGTATCACAATGACGTCCCGGAACGTGGGCAGCAGTACACTAGCTGTATACTTTGGCATCGAGAAAGTGGGTGGGGAATCATTCACATCGTTTACATGAAGTACCACTTTAGCGGGGTATCTGGTACGCTGCTGAGGTTTACCCATATCCCATACTTCCACAGAGAATTCGATACGATCTCTCTCCTCATGATCAAATTCACTTACAGTTCTTATAGCACCAGTGTTTGGATCAATTGAAATAAAATCTTTGGCAGAATCATCCCGTATTTCATACGTTAACAAGGCATTGAGATTGGCGTCCCGATCTTTGGCAAGAACAACAAGAGGTTCGTGGAAGGCGTTCAAAACGACGGTTCCAGGTCTGGCCGATTCTGTAATGTACCCTTCGTACAGATCAGTAATAAACTCCGGAGCATTGTCATTCTCATCAATGATATGTACAAGAAGGTTGGTTTGAGCAGAAGAGTGTATAATACTTGTACCTTTGACTGTTAGATTAAACAAGTTATTTTGTTCGTAATCAACAGACATTTTGGTATAAACAACTCCAGAATTAGGATTGATGGCAAAGATTCCTTTTTCATTGCCCTTCTCAAGGGTATAGATAATACTGGACCTACAATTAGCATTGACTGTAAACACATTGGTGTACTTTGGTTCATTTTCACGAAGTTCTGCAATGTACTCTTCTTCGTCAAACCTTGGAGGGGCATTGTCGGAAATGGTTACATAAATCTTCACAGAGGTCGTGTTTGACATTGGTGTATCTCCTCTGTCTGTTGCCATGACAATCAAATGATATTCTGCCTTGGTGTTTCTATCCAGTTCCTTGGCAACTGAAATAATCCCAAGCATACTGTCGATACCAAATACACCACCAACATTTCCTGAAAAGACAAGAATTAAAATATCACCATTAATATCAAACAAAATTACCAGCTGTAAGTAATGATCTAATGATTTGTGGACTTCTTGCAAAGTAACTGCAACTACATCTAGCTACAAGATGTAGTTACAGTAGGACGGCATGAAGAAAATCAAATGTTTATGCATTTGCCAAAAAAAAGCACTATTTAGAAGATTGCAACAATTGTAACCATTGACACCATATAATAATGCTTTGAAAACTTTTTCAGAAAAAAAAGAATATAACATTAGAAAAAGCAGAAGTATAACGATGATACAAAAATGAACAAAAGATTCTCCTTCTCTAAAAGTGTTTTCAATTCGGTGTCATTATTCTTCCAATTTACAAGACTTAATATCTTGTTTTGCAGCCTATCAATTATGCAGACTACCATAAAAACATCTTATAAGGTAAATCCGGATACATTTGTAAAGGAAACAAAAAACTTGCAACATAATTTGTAACGAAAGTTTGTAACTTGGCACTTCGGCTGTGCTGACAGTGGCGCCATCATTAATAGTTTTTGTTATGTCAATAAAAATCTACGATAATACAAGCTTTCAAATGCCATGTTCATTTAATACGGCAGATTCAGGTAAACCTTTGTGTAAATTGGGTGTAAGATCAACAAACAAGTTCATCATTCAAGTGAAACAGGAAAATATTTCATTTCTTACATAATATTAGACAATATTATGATCAAGAGTGTGCATTAATTATCTTCTCCCCCTTAATATAATATTTATAGTCATATATTATAATATCTTTCCCATCTTTTCTTAATATTTATTTTACATATTTCGTTTCTTAACCCAAAATGCAAAAGACAATTTCACATTGTAGACACATTTTATTATGTCTGCCACAAATGTCATGATTAGCAATTCCTCCATTTGCTACAATGTTTTAAATTCTTTTGAATAATAATTATGCTTTCACCAAAAGAATAAAGAAACTTTTATTATCTTTGATTAGACCTCTTCAAAAGCATCTACTATAGATATGTTGTATACAGGTAAGGGTTTTGTAAACAAATACCATAATGTTTTCGATGTGTTGATAAAAGGATAGAGGGTAACAAGTATGCATACAGTAACCGCATACAGTAACTGCAGTAATTAATTCAAATTAAACATAAAATGAACCGCACCTTACAACACGGGGTCTCATTGCATCTCCGTTTTTAGCATATAAACAACCTTATGATGCCCTTAACTCTATTGCTGCCAAAGACAAATAAAGGCTTTTGGAAACAATGCAGATTCAGGTGAGCTGTCTGTCTCTCCTGGAATCTGCATTGTTTACCACTTAATTAGACATTAAGTTTTACCAAGTTTCCTGATGGATGGGAAGTGGAGTGGTCTAATTTAAAGATATAGAAGAGTCGACTTCGTGAAATTTAACAGTAAAACTTAATCATATATATATCCCTTTCCCATTACAGATGCATTTTGACACATCTACAGCAGACACATTTTGAAAACATTGTGGCAAAAGAAGAAATTACTATTCCGGTCACATGTCTAGTTTATGTGTCAGAAGCTAATATCAGGGTCGTTATTACAAGCAAGCAGACTGAGTGACGACTCTGACCGGACGGCACCAGAGGACTAGATAAAAGGGAGTGAACAGGTCTTTTCCACACAATATCTCTAATATTACTCAACCAAATCATATGGTGTGGGTACTCAAAAGAATCACCGAGACAATTCTTTTGAGTACCCACAAAATAGGGTTTGAATGTCAAATAAGGATTTTAGAACATGCCACTAATCTCCAGCTGGGATTTTGTACATAACTCCCTTTAATGTGCACTGTAAGCATGTGCAACAAACATAGCTCCCTTATGACCAGACGCGGCTCAAGTATTTTGTTCTGCTGTTTTATCATGACATCCTCTTAAATTTGGTTTTACCTTTTCTGAATGAGAGTGATGTCATTCAAGTCTATAACTTATTCATGCAGACACTGTGTCTGTATTTATCACTTTCCCACGTGATGACACATTTTGATATCATTATTTGCATTACAAGCATTTTCTCCTTTTGCACTGATATTATCGATATTGTCCTTTTCATTTAAAGAGATTTATAGTATTTTAATCTACATACTCTTTAACCCCTTCCCATATTAAACAAGAGGGCCATGATGGCCCTGGATCGCTTACCTGAATGTTCACAAGATATTCCTTAAATTTGACCAAACATGACCCAGTTTCAAACATGGCCTAGATATCACTAAG
>JAUELF010248171.1:0-12069 GCA_031471495.1 Clinocardium nuttallii | reverse complement strand
CTTTTTGTCTTTTACACTTGCATTGATAGTCAAAGCTGGGGACAGCGAGACATTTAATTACGCGTAATTCTTGTTTTAAACTGTTCTGCTCTTTGATTTAAAGATAATTTGGAAGAAAGTTCCATTGGTTGTCAAAGCCATATTGATTGATTAAAAAAGATGGCTGTTAGGCTGCATCAGAGAGAGGATGAAGTGATACATACTAAAATCAGAAATGTGTACAAATTATTTTGATTGGATCACCCTTTTCCACATACGGTACAAAAGCTTTCTGATGGCTCTATTTATGAAATATTGTGGCAAAAGAAGAAATAGCTTATGATGCGCAATTTCTCCATGTGCCAACTTTTTTAAGCTTGACGTTTTAGAGAAAAGGCAAGCTATCCTGCTCACCTCTCTGCAACACTTTTTAGGTTGTTTGTACTACCTCACTTTGTTTAACCATTTATTGCTTTAAAACTTACAATACTTCTTCACCATCATCACCCCCATCAACAGGCAAGAGTAAATAACTCTGTCAAGGTTTTGTAAGAATTATGGCACTTTGAAAGCGCTGTCTTGTGAGCAGCTCATATTTCAATTATTTTCACCAATTATACTTTCGTTGACAGAGCATTTCCATATGTTTCCCTAATTCGTTTGTAAAATCTTCTGAAGCAGATTTGCTGTATGTAGGAAAGGGTTTTAAAGGAACATACCCCCATGTGATTAGGACATGCAGCACCTATAGTGCAGATTCACTTTAAATTAGAGGCTTTAGTTGTATTAATCAGAGTTATTTAGTCTCCATTAAATATCTCGTCACAGCACATTCTCAGTGGAGCGATCTATAAGACCTCTCTTGACTGCCATGTTTCTAGATATGGGATGTTGAACACTGATATTGCATAAGTCCATTTGAAACATGTGTTGATGAAAAAAGAAATAGGATTAATCCTTTCCCACTTGTAGATGCATTTTGACGCATCTGCAGCAGATGACTTTTGGAAACATTGTGGGGAAAAAAAAGAGTTGCATAGAATAAGCTATTTCTCCTTTTGCCACAATGTTTTCAACTCTATTCAGTTATTAAACTTCCATTCATGGAGATTGTTTATGTTGTTGTCAATATCTATTCAAAGTCATCTGCTGCAAAGACATTGTAAGTGGGGAAGGGTTTAAAAACTTAATACCAAAACCCTTTCCCTGATAAACTTATTGAGCTATGCTCTTTGAAAGCCAACCTTAGGGCATGAACATTTTGCAACCATAGTAGATTCATATCAGCTGACGCATCCGCAAAATTATGATCTGAACCTACACGTAAGAAAATAAGGGATTCAAGAAACTTCTAAAGTAGCACCATGGAATTGTTTAACAAAGAATAATTTAATAACTGATGACACAAAATATAAGTAAAATTGATATTCATATAATGTTTAGCAAACTGATATGTGTGGTAAATCTACAAGATCCTTATTTCTCCCTTTCATAATGAACATATAAAAACATATATCCAGTTCATTTTTGCAAACTGCTAACTAATTTGTATATAAGGACAACATTTGGTGTTTTAGTTTACCTTGTAAATGACTTTTGAATACATATGCAAAGGAGTACTGGTAATCTTAATAGTGTATACAGTATAATGTTAAGACTATCACATTTTATGCTTATCGATATTTTGGCCCATCTGCAGCAGAGAGCTTTTTTTAAAGAAACATTGTGAGAAAAGGAGTAATTACTCATAATGAACAATTATAAGATGTTTTTTTTGTAAATGTTTTCAAAGTTTGTTTTATGTGAGGAAGAATCAAGATTATGACACTTCATCTAAAAGAGCTGACATTACTATTGAATCTTTCACATCCATTTTAGTTCTCTTGTGCACGGAACTCTGTTCAAAACTTTTGTCAGTTTTTCTCCTTTTTATTCGGCTATGGTTTTTTGATCTGATAGCTTCTAAGTGTTTCTTCGATTGGTTACCGGTAGTCATCTGTAATCTGTGTGCTGATTGGTCCATTTGATTGTCTTTCCAATAGTTAATACTAAGTGTGTCATTGGCTAGTGGAATAAGTTGTCGTTGTCTTGGTGTAATATATGAGCTATACTCATACAGCTTGAATATCACAACATATTCTAGCGTGAAACATATTATGGCAAAAAATAAGATTGACAGGAGATTCTGTAGTTTGAACATATCTGAAATGAAAAAGAAAATGCTAGAATTAGTTACACACAATCACAGGCTAGGATGACCATACTTCACACATGTTATGCACAATCATGACCGAATGTAGATCAATATTGACTTTGGAGTCAAGAGATCAAATGGCCAGGTCACAATGGAATAAAAGTAACAGTTTCCATAAGTGTACATACCAAGAAGTCATTCACCTTTTATGCTAGGATGATGATACTATACATGAATTGATTATGACCTAGGATGATTTAAGTTAACCCCTTCCCACATACAACAAATCTGTAGCAGACAACTTTAAAAACATATTTACAAAAATATGAAAAATCTCCATTAATGACAGTTTAATTATCAAATAATGTTGAAAACATTGTGGCAAATGGTGAAATTGCTCATGATGAGAAATTTCATCTTGCCACAGTGTTTTCAATGTTCGTCTTCTGCAGAGGCGTCTGAAAGTGTCTTTATGTGGGAAAGGGTTAATAGATCAAAGGTTAAGTTTACTATGGAGCAAAAATAATAGTTTCCAGAATTGTATAGAAGTCATTCACATTTTAAGCAAGGGTGATGATATAAATCATGAATTGATTATGACCCGGTGAAGCTTAAGGTCAATAGGTCAAGGTCACATGGAAAAAAACCCTTAAAAATGGTTTATAGGTTTATAGGTCAACTATCATCTCAAGGGAGGAAGATGAAACCATACACATATAACAATAACAAACTTCAATACATTTATGTTCAATGTCACATTTTAGTTTTTGTTCTGTGTGGGGTAATTCCTCCCATGAGTCGGTTTATATTTTCCCCAGATGTTTCAAATGAGATGACTGATGATTTTCTGATGATTTTTTAACACCTTTCCCTCACATAGCCGCTTTCTGACGCCTCTGCAGCAGACGGCTTTTTGAAAACATAGTGACAAAAGATGAAATTGCTACGTTTAGTCATAGATTATCCTTCAGTTTGCTTCTTGTTTTTCGGAAACTTTGATAATAATTCAGGAAAGTATGTTTCATTCAAAAAGGGGAAGCATGTACTTTATACAGATTTGAAATTATTTTTGTTAGCAGAAATGAAAACATTAAATATAAGTCATAGAATTTGCTTCTCAAGTGATGTATGATAAATACAAATTTAGACATCAAAAATGATTTTCAGTCATTTAAAGAGGCCTATTATTTAACAAATGGATGCATGTTTGACATTGTTAACTACAACAAAAGCTTTGATGCAGTATTGAACTTTTACCAAAACAAATAATCAACACTGCTCAATATGAGCAATTTCTCTTTGTCACTATGTTTTCAAAAAGCCGTCTGCTGCAGAGGTGTCGAAAAGTGTATATATGAGGGAAAGGGTTAATAAAAGCTGTACTAGATGTTACATGTATTTGGTTCTTTAAATAATGTTTAAAGCAGACAATTCTTAAAACAGCATAATAGATAAATTGTTATCCCTTTCCCTGCAGCAGACACATTTTTGAGAATATTGTGGGAAATTGAGAAATCGCTTATACTGAGAATTTCTCATTTTCAATAATGTTTTAAAATCTGTTTCAAAATTATTCTTTAAAAATTACAGAAATGGCATTGTTATCATTAGACATTATCAAAGAAGGTTACACTAAAAATATCATATTTAATAAATATAATTTTTAACTAAAAGTTTACCTGACTAAAACAGTGAAATTAAACTCCCTTTCTTGTTATCACTTCCTTATTTACTGTCTGTATCTTCAAAGTGATAAATTTGACAAGCATACATTGCCATGTTAACCCTTTCCCTCATATAGACACTTTCTGATGCCCCTGTAGCAGAAGGCTTTTTGAAAACATGGCGACAAAGGAAGAAATTACTCAATACGAGTAATTATTTCGTCACCATGTTTTCAATTTCCTTTTGTCACCATGTTTTCAACTTTATTCAATTATTGTACTTTCATTTTCAGACATTTTCCATATTTGTTTTCTGTATGTTTTCAAAGTTGTGTGCTGCAGAGTTGTTGCATGTTGGAAAGGGTTAATAACCATGGCTGTCAAATTCATCCAATAGTATTAATTTCTACTTAACATCATTTGATAACACCTCAAGGCAATATGCATGTTATGACATATTTTATTGAAATGTGTGTTTTTGTTTATTATTATCAATTTACCTTATATGGCAGCTGCAGAGTCCTCCTATTTGATCACAGATTTATGAGGAAAATTGAAAACACAACTTTGAATTATAGTTAAAAAAGGTGTTTGGAAAAAGGGAAATCCTTCCAAGGCTTAAATAACTAGAATCGTGTTGCAATCAACCCTTTCCCACATGCAGATGACAGACATTATCTAGACAAACACATGGGGAAAAAAATATAAACATCTGCAGCAGACGAAATTTGTTCAATATCTACTTTTTTCCACTGTTTTTTTCTCCAAAAAATAATCTTCTGCAGAGGTTTTAAACCCTTTCCCTCATACGACAATTCTGCAGCAGACGACTTAAACTTTAAATATAATATGTCAAAACATAGAAAATCTCCATAATTAAATGGATAACCTATGACTAAAAGTTGAAAACATAGTGGCAAAAGGAGAAATTGCATGTTTTGTGCAATTTCTTCTTTTGTCCCTATGTTTTCAAAAATCTGTCTGCTGCAGAGGCGTCAGAAAGCATCTATTTGAGGGAATTGGTTAACCCTCTAGCAGAATCAAAAATAAGTAAATTCTCTATAAATTAATTGTAGCACTAGGTTTAACTACTGAACAAAATTGAAAACATAGTTGAAAAAGGAGAAATTGCTTGTTTTGGTCATGTGGGAAAGGGTTAAAAGATTTGTAGAATGTGAATGCCTGCCATGGGTTAACCCTTTCCCACATACAACAATTCTGCAGCAGACCACTTTGAAAACATACCCGAAAAAAATTGGAAATTTCCTTAAAATGAAAGTACATTAAATGAATAGGAATCCGCTGTGGTTGAGTGGTTAGCATCGGGGATTTCGAAACCGGGTGTCCCGGGGTCGATCCCCAGTTGCGGCACTACGATCATGGTGGAGTGCCCTTGGGCAAGGCGGATTTTCTAGCCTAGTACTGGTTTGGTTACCCAGGGATCATGAATAATTAAATTTAATTGCACGCTAAATGACCTTACATTAAATGAATAGAGTTGAAAATATGGTGACAAAAGGAGAAATTACTTGTTTTGAGCAATTTCTTCTTTTGTTGCCATGTTTTCAAAAGACTTCTACTGCAGAGGCATCAGAAAGCGTTTATATGAGGGAAATGGTTAAAAAAAAGCAGAATTGTATTCCAATGAACCCTTTCCAACATGCAGATAACTTTGAAATTATCTATACAAAAATATGGAAAAATTGTAAATATTGAATAGTTGAAAACATTGTGGCAAAAGGAGAAAATTGCTTACTGTGAGCAAATTCTCCTTTTTCTACAAACTTTTTAAAAGTGGTCTGGTGTTTAACTGTCCGAAAGAGTCTGTTTGTGGGAGAGCGTTAAATTAATCCAAATACACAGTTATTTGAAATTTGAACAGAGATGAAATAAGACTCATTTTTGCTTAACCTATTCCCTATTATCCTTGCGCAGATATAATGATTATTTTGAAGACATTACTTGAACCCTTTCCCATATATAGATGCTTTCTGACACCTCTACAGCAGACTTTTAAAAACATTGTGACAAAAGGAAAACTATCTCAAAACAAGCAATTTCTCCTTTTGCCACAATGTTTTCAACCTTTTTCAGTGATTATGTCTCTCTCTATAGAGATATTGTTTTGTCTAGGTTACAATACACTAAATAAATTCCTTCTTTGTTTCCATGTAAATCGACCAATTTCAGTTCTCAATTGTCATACTTTCTAATCGTTTCTAAAGTAGAACACCATATATCATTGAAAAGAGTTCCCTCTAAGCTTTAAAACAATCCAAAGAAAATGTGGGGGTCATGCATTATGCAAGAAAGAACTCACCAGGTGAAAATGGTTACCGTCATTTTGGACAAACCGGTGTTTAGCATTCTCTACTTTCACTTTCAAACAAGGTCAAACTACTAAAAATGATAGAATCAATCATTTCCAGTTCATCCTATACACATTCACAATGCATTCAATGTCATATATTCAATACATACTGGTGATGGTATACACAAATTTCTACACAACAAAGGTTTATTTAGGGACTACCGTACTGTAGATCAGCATGTCAGCGGATGTATTTAGCGTAATTTGACCTCTAGATGTTTTCAAAGTCGGCTGCTGCAGATCTGTTGTATGAGAGAGAGGGTTAAGTGGAAGTCATGAAATGCTGTGGAACAAGCAATTTCTCCTTTCCCAATATTGTGTGTGTCTGTGTGCATCCTCCGTCTGTCTGTCTGTTTATCACGTTTGTCATAAATTGGTCATGATTTTGTTTCTGTTCTTTACAAAGACTGTTTTAATTGTTATTTATCTGTTGGCCACCAGAGGGCTTGGATTTTTCCCTATGTATTTATATGTATATAGGTTTTGTTTTTCTTCACAGCTGAGAAACAGAAGAATGAGCATGCAAATGCATTAATGAAGAAAATTCTAGATAAAGCAACTTGGATCAACATTCATTGGTTACCGGTATGTAGCTGTTCAACTCATGTTTAACCCGTTCCCTGGTACAGATGTCTTCTGATGCCATATGGTGCAGACGATTTATGAAAGCATTGTGGGTAAAGGGAAAACTACTGTAAGAAAACAGAAATTCTGTGCATCAATTTGTTAAATATATTTAACTTTCTTCATTAACCCTTTCCAACATATAGACCCTTTCTGACACCTCTGCAGCAGACGGCATTTGAAAACATTGCAATGAAAGAAGAAATTGCTAAAAACGAGCACTTTCTCCTTTTGCCACAATGTTTTCAACTTATTTCAGTTAATTTACAGTTATATTGAGATTTTCCATATTTTTGTCCAGAAGTTTCCAAAGTCGTCTGTTGTAGATTTGTTGTATTTGGGAAAGGGTTAAAGGTTGGAGGTGCAATATAGATGTCTCATATTCTGTATGTCCGCAATCTATTTGTCCATGAGTGAATTTGTTTGACAATTTACGTAAACCTATTTTGAGCATATTGTAACTTGATGATATTATGTAGGCATCTTTGTCCCGTTGTAGGTGTGTTGTAAACAAGAATGGTAAATCTTGCTGCTTTCTCTTCAAAATAACCTGCCCCTTGCAGAGATGAATTCTTGTTTGTTTTTCATGTGAATAGTTATGATGTAAAAAGTAAAAATTCAACTCTCGCTTTTTTTTTTCAGCAAAATATTCATGTTATAGAAGCCAGAGTGGCAGAAGGTATGTAAAAGAATAATCTTTTATACAATTTTGATGCTAAATTTTAAACTCGCTAGATCAGACTGTGTAATGATTTTTAAACTCGCTAGATCAGACTGAGTAATGATTTTTAAACTCGCTAGATCAGACTGAGTAATGATTTTTAAACTCGCTAGATCAGACTCAGTAATGATTTTTAAACTCGCTAGATCAGACTGAGTAATGATTTTTAAACTCGCTAGATAAGACTCAGTAATGATTTTTAAACTCGCTAGATCAGACTGAGTAATGATGCTGAAGCATTGAATCATTGTACTCTAATTTCCATATGAAAGGTTTTCTGATAGTGAAGTTCAAATAGCTTAATTTATTGGATGTTTAAGAATTGCATGCTTTGAAAAGATCTGCGAAAATATTGTTACAACTGAGAGTATGATTTTGATACAAAGTTGAAAACATTATCGAGGAAAAAAGAAATATTACTAGCTTTGAACAAATTTTCATTTTTAGCTCAACTATTCGAAGAATACTCACCCGAGCGTCAAAGTCTGCTTCACACCTTGGTAAAGGTTTTGCATGCAAGTAAACCATAGTTCTGTAACTACTAGATATATTGCATTGAAACTTCCTACCATGCTTCACAATAATGATAATCAAGTTTGATAACTCTATCCTGCATTTAATGAGTGTAAGGCCCCTATTTTTACTTGGAAATTCTGGTTAAAGTTTTGCGTGCAACTACAATTAGAGTTCATATCTCAGTATTTACTTGATGCATTACATTGAAACTTTATTCAACTATTCCCAACTATCACACCTATGCATATTATCAAGTAAGATAACTCTATCCTGCATTAAATGCAAGCTATTGCCGTTTTTAGCTTGTCTGATTTTTTGGGGGAAAAGATGAGCTATTGTAATCACCTGATCGTCATTGGCAGCGCTGGTTAGTTTTGCGTTTAGGTCGTTTAAATGGAAACTATCAAACCTAATACTTTAATAGTTGGAATACTTACTCATCTTATACCTGTCTTCACATTATATGCTTAAGATGCTGATTGTTGCCTGTATTTTTGGGTAAAGAACATCAATTTTGATGTATTTTGGTTGATTTTGAGAATTGGACAAAGCTGGTTAAGTTTTGCATTTAGGTCACTTACATGGAAACTATTCAATTTAGTACTTTGAAAATTAACTTGTTCATCTAATACATTTCTACACATTGTATGCTAAAGATGCTGAGTGTGGCCTTTTTTGGGGGGTAAAAACATAAATTTTGATGTATTTGGTCGATTTTGAGAATTGGCAGTTTTGCGTTAAGATCACTTACATGGAAACCATCAAACCTAATTGAATGATAAAGATGCTGAGTGGGCCTGTTTTTTGGGGATAAAAAACATAAATTTTGAGGCATTTTGGTAAATTTTGCGAATTAGACATAGTTGGTTAAGTTTTGCGTTTAGGTCACTAACATGGATCTATCAAACCTATTACTTTGAAACTTGAAAAACTTGTTCATCTTATAACCTTCTTCACATTGTATAATAATGATGCTTAGCATGTCTGTTTTTTGGGGGGTAAAAAACATCAATTTTGATGTATGTTGGTCGATTTTGAGAATTGTACAGTTTCATCATTTTTCGTTACATTGATTTCAAATTTTTCCCAAACAATAAAAACATAATGTTCTTCAACATATTATGAATATGTTGAATCGGATTGTGTTTTGGGGGTCAAGGTCACTGTTACTAAAAATAGGAAGAAAATAATATATTAAATATCTTTAGTTACAGTTGACTTTAAGTAACCATCTTTTGTTTGTACATGTAGTAAGTATTTATTTAAGATCATTAATGGCATTGTGTTTTGGGGCTACTGGGATCAAGGTCACTGTTACATAAAAAATAGTAATATACTAAACATCTATAGTTACATTTTACATTTAGTAAATCTTGTTTCAATACTTGAAAAATAGCAGTTGTGTGCAGTTATTATAATAAGTAAATATTCATTTCGAATTTGAACATTTTTTTGCTCAACTATTCGAAGAATATGAGAGCAATACTACTCAGCCTGGCGTCAGCGTCGGCGTCACACCTTGGTTAAGATTTTACATGTAGATTATCAAGTTAGATAACTCTTTCGTGCATTTTTTGCAAGTTATGGCCCTTTTCTGAATTTCTGGTTAAAGTTTTTCGTGCAAGTAAATTAAGAGTGCATATCTCAGTATTTACTCTATGCATTGCATTGAAACTTTGTACAACCCTACCCAACTGTCATACCTATGTGGATTATCAAGTAAGATAACTCTATACTGCATTGAATGCAAGTTACGGCCCTTTTTTTTAGAGACCATATCTTGGTAACTATGTGATAGATTGTATTGAAACATTCTACACCCCTTCTGAACCATCCCACCTATGTAAACAATCAAGTATGATAACTCTTAAGTTATGGCCCTTTTTGGACTTATACATTCTGGTTAAAGTTTTGCATGCAACTACATTCAGAGACCATATCTTAGTACATGTAACTACTTAATGCATTGCATTGAAACTTTATACAGCCCTTCCCAACCGTCACACCAATGTAAACAACCAAGTACAATAACTCTATCCTGCATTTTATGCAAGTTATGACCCCTTTTGAACTCATATCTCAGGAACTTAAAAAGTGGTGGAATAGTCAAGCACTCTGCCCTCCAACAGCTTTTGTTATATAAAAATAAATAAACCGTAAAAGTTTAAAATCCGACGACCATCAGGCATCCGCAGGCTGTGCTCTTGTTTTACTTAAAAATTCTGGTTAAAGTTTTGCATCCAACTACATTAAGAGACCATATCTTAGTAACTACTTGATGCATTGCATGAAACTTTATACAACCTTTCCCAACTTTCACACCTATGTAGATTATCAAGCAAGCTAGATAACTCGATCCTGCATTTAATGCAAGTTATGGGCCTTTTTTGACAGAAATGTTGGTGAAAGTTTTGTGTGCAACTACATTAAGAGTCCATATCTCAAGATTTACCTGATGCATAGTATTCAAACGTTATACAACCCTTGCCAACTATCACCCCTATGTAGATTATCAAGTTAGCTAACTCTATCTTGCATTATGGCCAATTTTGGGCTTGGACATTATAAGTTCTGTGTGCAACTACATTAAGAGACCATACTTAGTAACTGCTTGGTGCATTGCATTGAAACTTTATACATCCCTATGTAAATCATCAAGTTACATAACTCTATTCTGCATTTAAATAATAATGCAAGTTATGACCTTTTTTGGACCTAGAAATTCTGGTTAAAGATTTGTGTGCAACTACATTAAGAGACTGACCATATCTTAGTAACTACTTGATGCATTGCATTGAAACTTTATATAGCCCTTCCTAACCATCACAACTATGAAAAAGACAAGCTTGTTAACTCTATACAGCATTTAATGCAAATTATGGCAATTGTATTGCATCTTTATAAAACCCTTCCCAATTTCACAAGTTTATACACAACCAAGTAAGATAACGTTATTCTGCATATAATGCAAGTAATTGCCTTTATTTTACCTAATAATTATGGTAAAAGTGTTGCGTGCAACTACATTAAGAGTCCATATCTTAGTAACTACTTGATGCATTACATTGAAAGTGTATACAACTCCTTCCCAACCATCACACCTATGTAAATAATCAAGTTATATAACTCTATCCTGCATATATTATAAATTACCACACTTTAAGAAAATTCTGGTTAATGTTTTGCATGCAACTACATATCTTAGTAACTAATAAGCGGTAGGCTGTTCTCCGACAGCTCTTGTTTCTATGATGCTGTCAAAAGTCCCTTTGCTGCAATGGCATCTAAGGTCGCCTGTATCAAGGGAAGAACTATATTGATAACCCATGTTTCTACAGGTTATGGTATGAGATGGACACATGACGGTAGCCAGTTCCGCGGATTCCTTGAACCCCAGATGGTGGATGGTCATGAAGTGGGTTGGAAACATTGACGATTGTGATGGTCTGCATAGACACTATAGGAGATATCATTGACGATTGTGATGGTCTGCATAGACACTATAGGAGATATCATAACCCTTTTCCAAATTGAAGACTACTTTTTGACATATTTGCAGCAGATGACTTTTGAAGACATAGAGGAAAAATGAAAAATTGTAGTAGATGAGCAATTTTCACCTTTTCCAGCATTATTTTTAAAGCAGAGGCGTCTTAAATATTACTTTCTTAAATATTACTTTACGGTCGTTGCTGTTTTTTCAGATATTGACAACTTTTGATACAGCTTGAGTAATTTCTCCTTTTGTCACAATGGCATATTAGGCAATGGTGGAAATGAAGGAATGTATACTCAATTTCTTGGAATACCACTGGAACACTTCATTATAGAATCCTATTTGTTGATAGAAAGTTTGCAAATAAGCCTATTTTGCAATTAAAAAAACATATATATGCTGAAATGCTCAAAGTTGTTATCAGTAGTTATTATGTCTCCCCTTCTCCGAAAGGGGGGACATGCTGTATTTGTAGTTATTCTTATTCTTATTATTCTTCTTCTT
>JAUELF010248161.1:0-12070 GCA_031471495.1 Clinocardium nuttallii | reverse complement strand
CAATACGACCGCTGGGTATACAAATGACAGATTAGTCTAGGCAATATGAACGCTGGGTATACAAATGACAGATTAGTTTAGACAATACGACCGCTGGGTATACAAATGACATATTAGTCTAGACAATACGACCGCTGGGTATACACATGACAGATTAGTCTAGACAATACTACCGCTGGGTATACACATGACAGATTAGTCTAGACAATACGACCGCTGGGTATACACATGACAGATTAGTCTAGGCAATACGACCGCTGGGTATACAAATGACAGATTAGTCTAGACAATACGACCGCTGGGTATACAAATGACAGATTAGTCTAGGCAATATGAACGCTGGGTATACAAATGACAGATTAGTCTAGACAATATGAGCGCTGGGTATACAAATGACAGATTAGTTTAGACAATACGACCGCTGGGTATACACATGACAGATTAGTCTAGACAATACGACCGCTGGGTATACACATGACAGATTAGTATAGACAATACGACCGCTGGGTATACAAATGACAGATTAGTCTAGACAATATGAAGTAATCTGGTCTGCGCTCAACATTTTCTCATTTAACTATTTCACAAAGATGACTCTTCCAAGTTGAAAATTGGACCGCTCCACTTTTTTCTTTCGACCAACAGGATATTGTCTTAAACGAAGCATTAATAAAAAAGAATTTCCTTTTTTTGTTTTTCATTCATCTTTATTTACAAAGAGCGTCAGATCGTAATATGCATTTAAATATATTTTTATTGACACAGTTTATAAAGTCACACAAATACAAACAATAAATCATATAAACTAAAGATACAATCGTCAAAATATCAACATGGAAAACCAAAGTATGGTTTACGTTTTATTGATTTACAAAGTTGGGAAGCTCGAAGCTGAGGCAATACCGCACATATTCTTGTTGTTTCTTGCCATCATGATGTACCCTTCTTGACCCCAGCTTGGTCCCCAGCTGAAATATACAGATATCAATCGGTCATTCGACAAGTAAGGGTTAGAATATACAGATATCAATCGGTCATCCGACAAGTTATGGTTAGAATATACAGATATCAATCGGTCATTCGACAAGTTATGGTTAGAATATACAGATATCAATCGGTCATTCGACAAGTAAGGAATATAATATACAGATATCAATAGGTCATTCGACAAGTAATAGTTAGAATGTACAGATATCAATCAGTCATTCGACAAGTAAGGGTTAGAATATACAGATATCAATCGGTCATTCGACAAGTAAGGGTTAGAATGTACAGATATCAATCGGTCATTCGACAAGTATAGGTTAGAATATACAGATATCAATCGGTCATTCAACACGTATAGGTTAGAATATACAGATATCAATCGGTCATTCGACAAGTAAGGGTTAGAATAGACAGATATCAATCGGTCATTCGACAAGTAATAGTTAGAATATACAGATATCAATCGGTCATTCGACAAGTATAGGTTAGAATATATAGATATCAATCAGTCATTCGACAAGTATAGGTTAGAATATATAGATATCAATCAGTCATTCGACAAGTAGTAGTTAGAATATACAGATATCAATCGGTCATGCGACAAGTAAGGACTATAATATACAGATATCAATCAGTCATTCGGCAAGTAATGGTTGGAATATACAGATATTAATCGGTCATTCAACAAGTAATGGTTAGAATATATAGATATCAATTGGTCATTCGACAAGTATAGGTTATAATAGACAGATATCAATCGTTCAATCGACAAGTATAGGTTAGAATATATAGATATCAATCTGTCATTCGACAAGTAAGGGTTAGAATATACAGATATCAATCAGTCATTCGACAAGTTATGGTTAGAATAGACAGATATCAATCGGTCATTCGACAAGTAAGGGTTAGAATATACAGATATCAATCGGTCATTCGACAAGTTATGGTTAGAATAGACAGATATTAATCGGTCATTCGACAAGTAAGGGTTAGAAGATACAGATATCAATCGGTAATTCGACAAGGTATGGTTAGAATAGACAGATATCAATCGTTCAATCAACAAGTAATGGTTAGAATATACAGATATCAATTGGTCATTCGACAAGTAAGGGTTGGAATATACAGATATTAATCGTTCAATCGACAAGTATAGGTTAGAATATACAGATATCAATCGGTCAATCGACAAGTTATGGTTAGAATATCTTCGAGAAGCTTGTGACAACTTTTGCAACTAATTTTGTAACTGGCTATTCTGGTTCTACACTGTTCTCAAAGGCCAACTTGTACAGTTAACCCTTTCCCTCATGTAGACGCTTTCAGACGCCTCTGCAGCAGGCAGACGAACTTTGAAAACATTGTAGCAAAAGGAGATATTGAGAACTGTTTATTGAGTATTGAACACTTAGAGTTACCTGTTCTTCACGAGCCAGTAGTCCTCGCTGCTCTCTGTTCCGTATCCGACAGCCAAAACACCGTGATCAAGTTTCGTCGATGAGCATCTTCTCTCCTTGTACACTCCAGATCTGTAAATCATACGTACATATTATATTGTATTGACCATTTTGCTGCCAGAGGCGTCTGCAAACAATGCAAATTCAGGTGAGACAACTTATAACGAACTGTCTCTCCTGAATCCTGAAATCTGCATTTTTTTCAACGTAGACACTAAATTGTACCGAATTGCCTGTTGGACGAAAAATGGAAAAATGGTCAAAGTTTTGTTTTAAAAAGAAGAGTCGACTTTGTGAAATTCGGTAGTGAATGAGTTAAAAGTCAATACTCCAAAAATACCACAAGCATGTAACACTTGTTTTAACAAAGTCGAATATTGAACTGATCGTCAAAGAAAAGTTATGTCAGACAACGTTTGTTGTATCAAAAGAGAGGTAAAATATACATTATACAACATACACATATACCACTTTCGTTTAAACGAAGGAAAATAGCGAACTGATGGTCAAACAAGAAATAACGATAAGAAGAAACGTTGGGCTGGGGTTCGTAAGATATCTGAAATTCTGTTGAAAACGGCGTAAAATGTAAAAGTGTCTATCCGGTTAAGCCTGTGCGGCATGCTTAGGCGGATCCGGGTCAACATTTTACGCAAAGTCCAAAATCATTGGTTTTCTCGTGAGACTGCTAATATCTGAGATACTGTTAAAGCGGCGTATAATCTATATACATATAAACCCACATACAATAAAGCCAACCTTACTTGTATAACTGGAAGGATGAATGGCTGGCATCAATAGCCACGGAGATAGGGCCGACTGTGGCCACGGCGGACTGGAGGTCGTCTTCCGAACCTACGGCGATATCCTCACAGCTCTTCTCGGTGGCTCCAACATTCTTGGCTTCGAACTTACATCTACCGTTCTGAAATACACGTCACGTGACGTTATTATTATATACCTATCAATGTCTTACTTATGTGTCATGACCATACCATTTTGCCGGAACTAATTCGCTTATGAGTATCAATTGATTGATTGATTGATTAATTGGTTGATTGATTGATTGATTGATTGATTAATTGATTGATTGATTAATGGATTGATTATGTTATTGATTGATTGTGATTGATTGATTAATTGATTGATTGTGATTGATTGATTGATTGATTGATTGATTGAGTGTGATTGATTGATTGATTGATTGCTACTACTCATGTGCTTCCTGGTTTTCTCACACCACACCACACAACAATATTCCCAAGCAACTGGCTGTCCACATAGACTAAGCCCATTATGAGTATTAAAGGTTGTCTCTATGTCGACTTCAAATGTCAACATTATATAGATTGAAAAGGGCATGAATGGTTGGCATCGATAGGAGCCCAGTACATGCGTGCATATGGATGCAGAGAAGACCGTGATCTCTATGTTATATGAGAAAAGGGCATGAATGGTTGGCATCGATAGTAGCCCAGTACATGTATGCATATGGATGCAGAGAAGACCGTGATCTCTATGTTATATGAGCATTTTTAACGAGAAAACCAACATTGTGGTATCTGCGTAAAGTATCGACCCGGATCAGCCTTAACATGCCGTGCAGACACGGATTTTCTGTTTCAGGAATCATTTCTTTATACCTCTTCCTCCTATGTAAATATGTTTTGTATGTAACAAAATTACATAAAAGCCGTTCCACGAGAAAATCAACAGTATGGACTTTTCGTAATGTATCGACCCAGATCAGCCTGCGTAGTCCAGGCAGGCTAATCCGGGCCGATATATTACGTCTCAGGGGTAATGAGTAGTGATTCCTGAAAATTCCAAAGGAGGCGAAAATGTCTGTCCGGAATAGCCTGCGCGGCAGTCTTAAGCTTATCCGGATCGATACATTATGCAGATTCCATAATGTTGGTTTTGTCGCGGAACCGCTGTGTTTATGTTAACTAAATTATGTTCTGTTCTGTTCTGTTATCCCGAGTTGTGATAACGTCATCACGGACTTACCTTTGGAACGTATGGGTAGGATTCCTCGGTATCGATGCCGTTGTTTTTGATGATGTAGGCAAAAGCGTTGTCCATCAAACCTCCCTGACATCCCTGGTTTCCTGGAGAAAAAGATATACAAATGAAATGAGCCCTTCCAACAGAAAACCAACAGTATGGACTCTGCGTGATGTATCGACTCGGATCAGCCTGCGCAATTCGCGCATACTCGACTCGTCGTAATCTATCGACTCGGATCAGCCTGCGCAATTCGCGCATACTTCACTCTGCGTAATATATCGACTCAGATCAGCCTGCGCAATCCGCGCATACTGGACTCTGCGTAATATATCGACTCAGATCAGCCTGCGCAATTCCCGCAGACTATTCCCGTAAATAGCGTAACCGTGATATTAGCGGTCTCGCGAGAAAACCAACTCTGCGTAAAGTGTCGCGGATCAGCCTTAGCAACCCGGACAGACACGTTACGCCTCCTGTGAATTTTCTGTTTCAGGAATCATTACTCTATAACTCTATCACCTTGAGACGGAATGTGTCGGCCCGGATCAGTCTATGCTGTCGATACATTACGCAGATGCACTAATGTTAGTTTGTTCGCGTAACGGCTCATAATTGTTTATATCTATGGGTCTCCTAAGTTCGTGATCGTAAGCACTAAAATATACGACATTGTCAAGTACTATCAGAAAATAGTAACATATTTCTCAATTGACTGCAAATACAAATCATGGAACCTGAGGAAGTTAGATATATCACGAAGTTCGAAGGTTCTACGAAACATGTTATATTATATTGTGCCGCCCGATCGTGGTACAGGCATACGTCTGGTTTTTGTCTTTGAATACCTCAATTGGATATTCACCTTGTGTCAATCAACGAAAGCTCAATTTGTTTTGAAGATGGCTATCAACCCAGGGGTCAAGGTGTTCGAACTACGGCTGGTTTTATAATATCGTCTGCTGCAAATGTGTGAAAACGCTTAGGCGTCGGCGTCAGGGACTGGGTTCGACGTGTTATTGACCACTTCTTGTTCGTGTAAATTTAACTGTCACATAATGAACACACGAATTATTTCCATCATACGACAATTATGCAGCAGACGACTTTGAAGATATTTTGTCAAAAAATAAAAAATCTCCCCAAATGAATGGATAACCTATGACTTAAAGTGGAAAACATTGTGGCAAAAAGAAAACATGCTTGTCTTGAGCAATTTCTTCTTTTGTCACTATGTTTTCAAAAAGCCTTTTGCTACAGAGGCGTCAGAAAGCGTCTATATGAGGGAAAGGGTGAAGTTTATTAAATAGTCATGTAAACGAACTCCGTTCAGTTCAGTTTACTATCTTGTTTCTATGGCTACATACCTTCGGGTTTGGAGCAGTCCATCAGATTCTTCTCGGAGAGGGAGACCAGTTTTCCGTTCTTCTTGAAGTTCTGTCCCTCCAGGGAACCAGTGGCGGAGAAAGACCAGCATGATCCACACTGACCCTAAACATGGACAAAAATGAATGATCACGTGATATAAACACCATAACTCTGTCCCACATATAAGACGCATTTTGACGCAATAATAGCAGAAGATTTTTTAAAACATTCTGGCCAATGAAATTGCTTCAATTTTTTACTTCATTTAACAATTAGCCTTTCTGTCGGGTTTTCGTCAAAATGTTTTCAAAGTCGAAGAGGATTCGCGATTACTCCATCAATCGAAAAGTACACCTGTGAAAACCAATCCGTGATATCATCGTTTGAGTCGTGCTCAATATCACAATGAACTCTCGAGTACTCAGACTATAGTCGTGCTCAATATCACAATGAACTCTCGAGTACTCAGTACTATAGTCTTTCTCAATATCACAATGAACACTCGAGTACTCAGTACTATAGTCGTGCTCAATATCACAATGAACTCTCGAGTACTCAGAACTATAGTCTTGTTCAATATCACAATGAACTCTCGAGCACTCAGGACTATAGTCTTGCTCAATATCACAATGAACTCTCGAGTACTCAGGACTATAGTCTTGCTCAATATCACAATGAACTCTCGAGTACTCAGTACTATAGTCGTGTTCAATATCACAATGAACTCTCGAGTACTCAGTACTATAGTCGTGCTCAATATCACAATGAACTCTCGAGAACTCAGTACTATAGTCTTCCTGATCCATCGATGGATAAATTACATCGACTGATTTATGTTAATTGCATTCGTGTTTTGTCAGCTTTATGAAACATTTGGGTTACCTGGTTTTTAATTGGTGTGACGTAACCCTGTGTCCTCCAATCAACAGTGGCGGGAAGATCTGTAACCTTGACGTTCATTGGTGGTTGGTATTTGCTGCAGACACTGCGGCTCACGTTCTGTTTGTATCCGTTCATCGTGGCGACGAACTCCTCTGAGGTCTGAAACAGAACAGAATAGAATTGGTGATCACAGTTATCGTCGACGCTTAACGTATTTGGACACTTTTTAAGTATAAGGGGAGCTGATCAATACATGTACATAATTCCGAGAACGATAATAATTATCTCCCTTGTCGGGCATTTTGATTGGCCAATATAATGAGGAGTATATGTTATATTTTTTAAGGAACACATATGCGACAGTTATGAAAACACATATATATGACAGTTACGAAAACACATAGGAATATGAATTTGACAACAATATTTTCTCAAAGCTTTAGTATTATCTTATTAAAGCATCTTCATACTTTAATTGATTATGTAAACTTTCATGATATTTTATTTGATCTTCGACTTTTACAAGATAAATGAAGTTTGTCTTTCAAAATGACGTATGAAAATTGGGAGGTACTTCTTGTATTTCTGGCAACAATTTTTATATCATTAGGTAACCATGTCTGGTATACACCACATCTGCAACAGACGACCGTCTTGACTAAACATCGGAAATCGGTCATATCACGGCGACCCGTACACCTACTCATGTGTTTTCCCTCCGATATTCCACACAACATAATTCCCAAGCAACTGACTGTTTTTCGACATAGACTGTTAGATTGGTGGAAGACGAATGACGCTGGTCACAGTGACTTTTGTCAAACGTCGGAAAGATCGTTGGCCGAGTTGAGGTTCGAACTCACAACCCCACGGATCGACATTCCGCGTCGCTACCGACTGAGCTACAAGCGAGGTGGTATAAAGTAATCTAAATAATCTCACCATATCAGCATATTCATTGACGCCAAGTCTGAATGTATGGACGCCATTGTCGGCCTCGAGGTTGTGGCTTTCGATGTAACGCAAGTTCCTCTCCCAGATCAGACGTCTGTAAATATTAATCGTAATAGTAAAAATAATAGTAAAAATAATATAAAGATAATATAATAAAATGATGAATAATAATATTAAAATGATAACTAATATTATATTTTATAAATAATATTATTAAAAGATAAATGATAGTGTATAAGAATGATTTTCTGAGCTTTTTCAGCGATGGTTGAATAGTGTATAATAATATATTTCTGAGTTTCCGCGATGGTTAATTAACAGTGTATAATAATGATTTACAGAGTTTTCGCGATGGTTAATTAACAGTGTATAAGAATGTATTTCTGAGTTTCCGCGATGGTTAATTAACAGTGTATAAGAATGTATTTCTGAGTTTTCGCGATGGTTGAACAGTGTATAAGAATGTATTTCTGAGTTTTCGCGATGGTTAATTAACAGTGTATAAGAATGTATTTCTGAGTTTTCGCGATGGTTAATTAACAGTGTATAAGAATGCATTTCTGAGTTTCCGCGATGGTTAATTAACAGTGTATAAGAATGTATTTCTGAGTTTTCGCGATGGTTGAATAGTGTATAATAATAAATTTCTGAGTTTTCGCGATGGTTAATTAACAGTGTATAAGAATGTATTTCTGAGTTTTCGCGATGGTTAACTAACAGTGTATAAGAATGAATTATGAATTTCAGATTATCCGGACAACACAAACGATAAATTCTGATAAACGGATTACTCACCTGAGACCTTCTACATTGGAGTCGTACTGCTTGTTGTAAGCTTGTTTGAACAATGTCCATTCTCCGTCTAACTCTACTCTGAAGGGATAAGCCAGGGCCAAGGCCATAAGGCAGGAAACTACGGCAAAACGAAACATCTGGAATAAAAATACACAATGAACATACAGTCAAACCCGTGTTTAAAGAAGGGATAAGCCAGGGACAAGGCCATAAGGCAGGAAACTACGTCAAAACGAAATATCTGGAATAAAAATACACAATGAACATACAGTCAAACCCGTGTTTAAAGAAGGGATAAGCCTGGGCCAATGAATAAGGCATAACACTTTGGCTAAACGAAACATCTGGACAAATACAATGAATATACATAACCCATTGTTAATGTTATGTTGCCTGAAACTATGGCTAAACGAAAGACTGGACGGACTAATCTGGGTCTACATTGTTCGCAACAGTATAGTAACTTGTTTTGCAAGAACGAATACACAGTCATATATATAAGGATAAAATCAATGTACATGTCATAATGCATGAAATAGCGGTTAAACGAAACATCTTATAACATTAAAGAAGTCTTCTTTACGAGCACTTATTGTTTCGTTCATATTCTTATTTTTGAAATTCTGGCGGTATTTATAGATTCCGCCTTATCCCGCCGTATATTGTATTATATATTCTTTGTGGAGCGTTGATGTGGTTTCCGCCAATTAAAAACACTTCCCAAAAAGCAATTATTAAAACCGCGAATTTAAAGCGTCATAAACGAAATGACATTGACAATATACATGAGCCGTCCCGCGAGAAAACCAACATTATGGCATCTGCGTAATGTATTGAGCGCAAACTGATCCGGGCCAACACATTCCGTCCAAGGGGGATAGATGTATAGATTAATGATTCCTGAAACAGAAAATCCGCAGGAGGTGAAAGGTGTCTGTTCAGGTTAGACTGCTCGGCATTTTTAGGCGAATCAGGGTCGATGCTTTACGCAGAGATCACAATGTTGGTTTTCTCGAGACGGCTCATATATCGCGGTTCGATACTGACACACTTGAAGAGATAACATTAGCGCAGTCGGTAAAATACTCGACTTGAAAGCGAAGGACACCGGTTTCGAGTCCCGGGCTGACTTCATGTTCTTTTTCTCCCTGTGATATATACGTCATGCTCATAGAGATCTTACAGAATACGTGTATGCTGTTTTCTGAACCTTTCCCCTCATATTTCCCTCTACAGCAGACAGCTTTTTTAAACATAGTGACAAAAGAAAAAAATGCTAAAATCGAGCAATTTCTCCTTTTACCACAATATTGTCCACGTTAAGTCATAGATTATCCATTAAATGATATAGATGATATTTGTTTGACAAAATGTGCTTAAAGTCATCTGCTGCAGAATTGTCGTGTGAGGGAAAAGGTTAAAGCTAGGCTCAATATTCATAATTGTGGGTTTTTTGGCGAATGAATAAAGTAACTTATGTATCGGTGCTTTAATATGTACATACATTTATTTTGACCTGGTTTGTTTACCCAGGGATCATTAAATTAGTAAACTGTCGTCGTTATATAACTAAAATAATATTGAAAACGGAGTAAAACCAAATCAAAGAAAAATTATTTTGACAGAAACGTGTGAATTGCTCAATCGTTTTAGGAGGAAGCTTCCTTAATATGTTTTCCCAATTTGATTCTATTGGCAGCACCATTTACTGTAAATAATTAAGTCTGGCAAAAAGAACAAACTACTTATATTGTTTGCTGCTGTTTTTTTCATATAGTTCCGTCTAAGATATATGTCTGATGTCCTTCAATAGAGCGATCTGATTGGACGTCGTATACAACGTCATTAATCAATACACAATTTTAAAATAACCGAGCAATGACTTTTATTACGCGACGTCAACTGAGATCGTTTTATTTAAACACACTATATATACCAACTGTATGGGCCTGCTATGTTACATAGTTACGTCTGCTTTAAATTTGTTTTATGGAAATCTGTAAAATCTTGACAATTGCATGCATTTCTGATTAAAAGAGTGGGAAAAGAAAAGGTAGATATGGTGCATTGCCTGCCATAAAGATCTAATCCCCCCAAAAATGTCAAATGCGTAACTATGTATGAGAGAAAGTGATCACTTAAGTTTTCAAACTTTAAATCAGTAAATTCTTAAATGGATCAGACCTAAAGCTTCGCTGCAGTAACTCCTGCTCTCGTATAAAGGAGAAGCACACTTTTAGGTCTCATTTAAACGAGGTTGGTAAAAAGTAAAAGTCAAAATCTTACCGTGTTTGTTCAAGATACGTCGGAGTAACTGAAGTCTGTGTCCCGGACCGTCCGCGTTTTATACTATTCCCAATATCATTCAGGCCACAAGGTGGTCATGTGACACATAACGTCTCCCCGCGTGAGGTCACGTGACATAAACATGACTGATAACGACGGCAGTATGTTCAATTGTTCTAAATTAAATTTAAATCGGTATAAAAATAGTACGCATGTCGAGTCAATGGTAAACGTGCACATTATGTTAGATTGTTGTTCTAGTAACGATGTAGACTCTGACTTGCCTTTGCATCCGTAAAGGCTTTGCAGATTCGAACCAACATGGCTGACGAATATCAGTGCGCTTCAAATGGTACATGCAATGGGTTTTATGGTCATTCTGGCAAATATTCGCGTGGTTGAATATTTTAAAGAGGTCCTTTTCATTATGGTATGAGGAGATAAGAAACGAACGTTGTAATGATGACATGACAGTGTATGAACAGTGTATGAACAGTGTATGAACAGTGTTTTAAGTTCGTTGCTTTTTATTTTCACTTAAAGCATTGTGGTTCCCTTGGTAAAAATACCCGGATCAGCCTAAGCATGCCATGCAGGCTACCCGGATAGACACTTTCCGCCTCTAATGGTATTTTGTTTCAGGAATCATTACCTATATCCCGCTTTGACAGAATATGTCGGACCAGATCAGTCTGTGCGGATTGCGCAGGCTGATCTGGGTCCATATATTACGCAGAGGCCATAATGTTGGTTTTCTAACGGGAATAGGCATATGTCAGTGTCAGATTAAAATAAACGGCAGTACTAGGTCCAATTTCATTAACCTTGCGAAGCGCTAAGGCTAAGTAATACTAAAACACTTAAAAGCTTATTTTATCATGTATTTTAATAAATGACAAAGTTTACAGAAATAGTTACATTGCAGTCAAACAATACGTATTAAGAAACGAACAAAATGAGCATTTTTATTAGGGAAACAACAATACGCCTCTAAGTTTTTAAGTATTACTTAACGCTAGCTAATGTTACGGAATTAACCCTAACTCCTAAACACCAATGACCCTAACTCCTAAACACCAAGGACCCTAACTCCTAAGCACCAAGGACCCTAACTCCTAAACACCAAGGACCCTAACTCATAAACACCAAGGACCCTAACTCCTAAACACCAATGACCATAACTCATAAACACCAATGACCCTAACTCATAAACACCAAGGACCCTAACTCCTAAACACCAAGGACCCTAACTCCTAAACACCAAGGACCATAACTCCTAAAAACCAAGGACCCTAACTCCTAAACACCAAGGACCCTAACTCCTAAACACCAAG
>JAUELF010248151.1:0-12071 GCA_031471495.1 Clinocardium nuttallii | reverse complement strand
TCTTATTCGAAAACTGTATTCGAATATTCGTCCGTTTTTCGAATATTCGAATATTCGAGTATTCGTTCCCATCTCTACAGGAAACACATGAAAAGGGGAACTGGCCGCCGTGATATGAATGAAAAGGCTGATCTTGACCTTCACTTTCCAGAAATATCAACTTGTTTCTTTCCCATGATTGATCTTCAATATGAACCATTCTGCTCATACAATTTACTCTGCGTATAACCAACATCATTCGTACATGACCTAGCAGTTTAAAATGAATGATCAGCAGAACAGATCAAACGGAAATGACAACAAGCTAGATAAGCTGGAGTAAAATCACTCCACAGCAGTCTGAACCAAGTATTTTAAGTCAGTACAAAAATACACATACAACAAATCTACAGCAGACAACTTAAAATATCTTGGTAAGAAGATGGTATATATCTATAAATGAAGGTAAAATAACTGGAAAAAAGAAAGATTTATTGTGGAAACATGAGAAATAAGCTTGTTTGATCAATTTCTCCTGGCTGCTGCAAATGTGTTATAAAACGTATATACGTGGTAAAGGTTTGAAGCAGCAGATCTCTATTGTTATCCCTCCAAGTGTGCAACTTGTCAAGTGACGTCTGTAGTTCTCCAAAAGATGAAATTGACTTTCCCTGACTTGTTCTTACATGTAACCTTCATTTTTACAACCTTTGGCCTGATGAAAACAAACAAATAATAGTAAGAAACCAGGTAAAAACAGTGTTATGTGCCTTCCTTAATTAAGTTTAACCGAATCAAAAATAAGTATTTTGATCGTCTGCTAGATACAAATTTTTAGAAACATTTGAATTAGAGATGTGAAAATTATCAAATTATTACAGGGTATATTTTATTTTGAATATACGTAAGGAACTGACTCTGTCGCTTTTTATAAATTCGCGAAAACACATGATAAACAATGTCAATCCAAATTCTCGTTATGGGTCGCGTATTTTAAGGTCACGTTACCATTGCACGTTTTGGTTTGGTCACTTGACGATTAACCATTTTCCTCATTTCGAAGAAGACTTATTTCGACGCGTCTGCAACAGGCGACTTTTGCAAACGTTATTACTAATAAGCTCATGATGAGCCGGTTATGAATATGCCATAATCATTTCAACTCTATTAGTTATTATACTTTTATTTATAGGGGTTATCCACATTTTTAAAGTCGTCTGTTGCAGCTTTGTTATATATGGAGGAAATGTTGGCTTCCATGAATGTTTGGTTTTGTGTTCTTGCGCTATACATACGATGTTCGTACTTCATCTTATAAATAGTAATCTAAGCTGTTTATAAGCATTGATTTTAAGCCATGTTATGGCATGTACGATTGCTAGTTCATATATCTGCTATGTTAACATCACATTGTTTGTTATTGGAAGGACTTTTACTTGAAGGGTAAATCGTATAATTTCAAAGCTATAGGCGATTTCTGAGAAGTACCTGTTAACTTTGAGGGCAGATGCTTAGGCAACCGCCCCCAACAATGAGAAGTAACTCGCAAAACATTGTCCTTTGATTGTTTATGTTTGTCTTGTCTAACGGCACCTTTATCGTTTAATAGATAGCTCCGCTTTCGTATTCTTTTAAAGTTATTAGTTTGTATGTTGTTTAACGCCGATTTCAACATTTGTTAGTTATATCACGGCGCTTCCTGGGTAAGTTACCAGTACTACTGATTCGTTTATACTGATACCATCGAATCAGTCGTAATGCTTATCCTACAAACTTGAGCGCCTAGGAGGGACATCAATTATTCAATGATTACCATTATTTATAAGTATTTGGTATGACCTGGGCAGGGTTCGAAGCCGTAACCTCCAGCACGCTAGGCGAACGCTCTACGATCACACCACCGAGGCGGTTTTAATGTTACTATAGAGTGTACTGGGTTCTTCACGGAGTTAAGCCACCGCGGGTCACCCATCCAGCCACTCACTCTACAAATTTCGCTTTAACAGCCGGCTTCCACAGCAAGGCTATAACAGTGGTAGTTGTACCTATACCCGATTATTGATTTCGTCCCGAAGTCAAAGAACTGCCAACTAACAGTAACCGGTGCCTATGTAACATCACTAGTAACCACCAGGGTCCATGGATGATGGTGATGTCCGCAACCACAAACTCCCACCTCTGCGACCATGTGTATCGTGTACCGGTTCCTTCAGGGAGTTATCCCTTTACCTCATATATACGCTTTCGTGCAATTTCTCCTTTTGCCACAATGTTTTCCACTTTTAGTCATAGGTTATCCATTCAATTACAGATTTTTCATTTTTTGACAAAATATGTTGAAAGTCGTCTGCTGCAGAATTTGTCGTATGAGGGAAAGGGTTAAGCCATCCGGATGCTAACCGCGATTTACGTTGCTTACCTTTGTGAAAAACGCAACCACTCTGCAAATGACGCGTAAAAAGCCGGCTTCCTCAGCAAGACTGTAGAAGTGGTATTTGTACCTATACCCCAATCTCGTTACATAACTAACAGGCAGGTGTGTGTATCATACAACTTCACCGAACTAAAACAATGTTACGATACACATGAAATAAGGATTTAAACAATCTAAATGAACTCATTTTGCTCCAATTTTGAGCTGTGTATTGTGAACATATACTTGACCATGGACTCTCGAGTTTATCAATTCAGACCTCAACCCTCTAAACAAGGCACATAAGGACCTTCGTGAATGTTCGTGTAACCAAGACTCACTTTACACAAACCCGCACGCTCTCAGGGAGGAGGTACAATGTCTACCAATTTCCGAGCCGATAGGGGCCTGACACGATAATAAAAAAAGTACATTTATTATATATAGACGTTTATTTAGGAGCCATCCTGCGTTAAAACCATCTTTATGGCCTCTGTGTAATGTATCGACCCAGAATAGGCCATGCCGCACAGGCTTACACAGATAGACACTTTTAGCCTCCTGTGGATTTTCTGTTTCAGCAATCATTATTCTATATCCCTATTGCCCTATAGGAATGTGTCGGCCCGGATAAGTATGAACGGTCTGCGCAGGCTGCTCTATGTCGATACATTACGAAGAGGCCATACTGTTGATTTTCTCGTGGGACGGCTTATAAACATTTTTTATTTCTAAATTAGCTATGTTTCCGACTGCAGTGGACCGAATTGTGTATTTGAGCGCCGTTCTACTATAGCTAACATTTAGGCATTTGCCACCGGTGTAGATTCATATCAGATGCAGCAGTAATTCATTAGCACCTTATATCCTACATGGATATGCAACAGGCGCTTTTCCATACGTTTAATAATTACGCTATTGTTGTTTTCCCTAAAGCAAATTCATGAATTTCATTTGAATTTCATATATCGGATCGTCTACATATGAAAAGGTACAATGCGGCATTTCTGAACGGTGTAGGTAGGCTATGATAAGTCAGAACATATTCTATGTCAATCCGAATCTACATACAGTGACGGGAGCCTCTAACAAGAGTATCTATTCAATGTGTGAACAGTACATGCTGGCACATGCTTGTCTGGGTCTTCAGTGTTCACAACATTCAAATGTGTTGAATGCAGTGATGCAGAGGTAGAGCGTCGGCCTCTCTTGTCAAAGGTCCCAGGTTCGAGTCCCGTGATGAGCGGGTCCTGACTTCGGGGTTTTCCCACACAAACGGCGCGAGTACTAGTTAGATATACAGGAAGCACGCATCGAGCGTGATTAATATAAGCTGAAAGCTTGTTTCGCAATCGAGGTAAAATAAATACGTTCAAACTAACATCCAAGTTGTACCTTTTCGAATGAACATCAAGCACCGCCTCGGGAGGACGCAGGTTCGATTTCCGAACGAGTCATACCAAGGACGTTTACAAATGGTAGTTATTGCTACCTTAATTGACACTCAGGGCTACCTTAATTGACACTCAGGGCTACCTTAATTGACACTCAGGGCTACCTTAATTGACACTCAGGGGAGCCGGGTTAGCATTACAAGTGACTGGCTGGTATCAGGATAATTGACCAGCTGTAGTGGTAACTTACGCAGGAAATACCGTGATATAACTGGATACAATGTTAAAGTCAGCATAAACCACCGATTTACCAATCAATAAATCAATCAATCAATATTAATACATATTCGACTGTTATATTGATAACAAAGGGGAGTAAATCAATAATTCAATCATTTTAATAACAAATAGAGTTGTATCCCTTCCTGTGGATTCCTCTAATCTCGCTTTTGTCGTCAGGAATATTTGACCTCGACAAGTCGAAAAGTCGAGTTTTCGGGCCAATATTATCGTTCTTATTTCAACTTGTCGACCTGATGTTAACCACGATGGCAGAAACAGGTTTCCGTATCTGTGTAATATACTAGAGATTCATAATACTTATATTAGCAACACTATATTATCATCATGTATAAGTATTATAATTGATATTATCAGTAGTTTTATTAATTATACCATAATGTTTGATATCATATGTATCACTGTATTGCTATCGATAGCGGTAGTAGTAGTAGTATTGCTATGATAAGTGTCATTGCATAACGCAAAAAACATCACCACAACCACTTACCCTATTGTAACAACTTCGGCTACGATAACAGGCAAAGGGGACACATAACACTTACTTTCATCAGGATATTCGGATTTCAAAAATAGAAATAATGACAAATAGTAAGTTTTGGGTACATGTTTGGGTAAATGGTTGAGTTCAATGTTTATAAATGTGAAAAATAAGCTCTAAGCATGGGTTTGAATTTTTCAGTTGAACCCACTTCTCCTTCTTGTTTGACAACACTGTTTGCAGATCTAGCTTTCGCGTCCAAAATTGCTTGAATTGAGCTCTGGATACGTGGTATTTCTGACTGCATCCACATAATGCCTATTGTTTTGAGAGTCTGAGCAGCTCTTCAATGTTACACTATCTCCCTGCGGTTTTTTGAGTGATTTTTGGAATAAAGGGTAAAATTGATCTTTCTGTCCTAGTTTTTCACCCTTTTTCTGACCACTTGTGTGGACAATGGACTGAGATTGTGTCTTCCAGTCACTTTCTTATAACTCTGGGACTCCTTGGTTGATATTAGGAGAAATATTGAGAGAATAAAAGTTGAGGTGTCCAATGAAACAGAAAATCAGGTTTCAACTGTGTTATGCCACCACATTGTTCATAATAGATGTTTTTTTCTGCCGAACGACTTTAATTGTAGCCCGTTTGTTCGTCAACTATACCGGCTTTATGTGATGCAAAACCGATGATGTAACAAGACCATTCTTCCGTGTCGACGCTAATTTATTCCATTAGTCATCTGAATGTATGTCGTAGTCACGCTAAAGGGAAATCACCCTTAATGGAGTCACGCTATTGGAAAACCACCCTTAAGGGAGTCACGTTAAAGGGAAACCACCCTTAATGGAGTCACGCTATAGGGAAACCACCCTTAATGAAGTCACGCTATAGGGAAACCACCCTTAATGGAGTCACGCTATAGGAAAAACCGCCCTTAATGGAGTCACGCTATAGGATTGATTGATTGATTGGGTTTTAACGCCGTTTTAACAATTGCTCAGTCATATCACGGCGGCCAGTTCACCTACTCATATATTTCCTGGTTATCTCACACCAGTACTCCACATTAAAATCTTCCAAAGCAACTGGCTGCTTTTCCACATAGACCTTTGGTGGAAGACGAATGACGCTTTCACACTGAATTTTGTCAAACGTTGGAAAGAAAGTTGACCGAGCCAGGATTCGAACTAACAACCCCTGGATTGACAGACCGGGACTCGGCTACATAGGTTTGAAATCCAAATAAGACACATACTATGAAGAAGAGACAGTATATTCTATTTTATCGAGGTTTTCTGTCTTTAACATATTTTATTAAGAAATCCAGGCAAACAATCAGATTCTGTAGAGTCAATATGACTGCAATAACAATGGTTTTATTGTGTACATGACCCTTGTTTCAATAAAGCAAACAACGCCCCGTTGTTGCAATTATTAGACGAACAGCATTGGGGTGCTTGATTCTCGATAGGTCATACTTCAGGAAATGTAACAGTGACCTTAAACCTTTGGGTAGAGTGTTTGGTGTTAAGCGAGGGTACGATCACGACTGGTGCACTGGTGCGAGGATATAAGTAAGATTGGTGGATTTTGTCTCTGGTAATTAATTTAGTTAAAACGCCTGCTAATTAACTAAGTAAAAACGCCTAGTTATAACTGGATAACTGTTAAAAGGGGCGGTACGAATCGTTGCGGAAGTACATGTTCATAAGCCAAACATTTAATGCTGCTGTGACTAGTATAGAAACTGATCACAATTGCACATAAATATTCTGTGATGTACTTGTACCTTGTACTTGTATGTCAGAAGCATTTTTAATGTTTCTTTGATTTATTGGCGAACAGTGCATACCAATGTGAGGTTGTGCGAAGACGTCGGCTGATTTGGGTGTACACTAGCCGAATATGCGTTATGACTGTATTCCTGTAGCTCTGCATATATAAATATTATTTCGAGTGCTGGTTCTTGAATCAAGGGTCAAGACGGCCAGTCGGTCAGTTAATATATCCGTCTGTCCGTGCACCAGTCAGTGCCGTTTTTCTATTTCGTGTTTAACGCCGTTTTTCTATTTCGTGTTTAAAACGCCGTTTTTCTATTGCGTGGTTAACGCCGTTTCAACGTTATTTCAGTTATATCACGGCGACAGTTCACTTATTGATGATCCCTGTGTTGTAAACCAGAACTAGTTTAGGAAAAGTGCCTTGATCAAGGGCGTTCCACCGTGACCGTATCCTCCGGCTATAAAAGCCCGACGCTTACCACTCGACCAGGACGGATTTCTACACAACTCTGTAGTTCAGGGCATGCGAGTTCGAACCCAGGTTCGGTCAACATCCTACCAAACGCTTGACAATAATCAATGCGAAGTGTTAGCTATTCCATCAATGGATTAACGGTCTACATGGTTGTTTGGTGGACTGGTGTAAGAAAACGAAGAAACACATAGGTAGGTGAACTGGCCGCTGTGAATTTAATGACAATGTGTTGGAAACGGCATAAAACCAAGTTAACTAATCAACCATCAGTGAGAAGATCAAACGTGTCATCAAGCTACTCTATCGTGTTATCTGTAAGAATATTAGAAAACATATGGCTCTGCCAGTCGTATTGTAAAATGCCTCGGTGGTAGGTCGTCTGCCTCGGGTGCGGGAGGTTTCGGCTTCGATCCCTTGCCAGGTCATACCAAAGACTCAAAACAATGGTAGGTAAAAATGGCTGCATTAGCATTACGACAGACTGACTGGAATCAGAATAAATGGACCAGTAGTACTCGTAACTTATCCAGGAAACGCCGTGGTTTAATTGAATAAAAGCTGAAAGTGACGTAAAACAACGAACAATCAATTAATCAATCGTGCTGTCATTAATAAAAAAAAATATGTCACTGCGACTATCATTATATTAGCTTGTTCTTCCATTACTAATGTATAAAGGGCCAAGCCAAACTAACACCGACAATCGGAGCTTTGAAAATTACAAGCAAGTACGATCAATAGTTACCTCCCTTGTTGGCAAGTTTTTTAACCCTTTACCTCATACGACAATTCTGCAGCAGACTATTTTGTCAAAATGTGGAAAATCTCTATATTTAAATGGATTACCTATGACTAAAAGTGGAAAACATTGTGTCAAAAGGAGAAATTGCACGTCTTGTGCAATTTCTTCTTTTGTCGCTATGTTTTCAAAAGGCCGTCTGCTGCAGAGGCGTCAGAAAGCGTCTATATGAGGGAAAAGGTTAAACAAATGTCTGAATGTTTATTAGATTACTTTTTGTAGTTTTCAAGCAATATTCCTTTTCCCACAATTTTTAAAATTTATCACTGATATATCTCAAAAGCTCAATTTGTCACAATGCAATTGCTTTATGCTCAAAATGCTTTATGCTCACAATGCTGTATGTTCACAATTATTGCTTTATGCTCACAATGCTTTATGCTTATCAGTAGTAATTCTTCCTTTCATAGCAATTTCCAAAACTTTTAACTAGATAATCAAAAGTGATTGCTGCTGATTTGTTGCATGTGTTAGAGGGCCAAGTTATATAATACGAAACATTTTCAAAGAGATAAAGGGGGAGAACTATTTGAAAAGCATAACATTTTGTAGCATGTGGGCAGATTTTAACTGTTTGTGAATGCATTTCAAACTTTTAAAGGTAACATGTTTACAACTGAATATTCATGCATATTATGGGCTAACCCTGGATTATGTCATTACTCAATAACAGAATGATGGCAAAGTCAAGTGACTATAGTTCTGCTTTTTTTCAAATTCAAAACGCAAGATGCACACTAGAAGACATGCAAATAATTCAAAGCATACATTTTCCGCAAACATAAAATGGGACAAGACGCCAGGAAGCAAAGGGTAATGGATAAACAGAAATAAAATAAACTAGTGTTTGATTTAACCTTCTCTGTAAATTCAAATTTGTTTATAAATGAGAAAATAAATTTTGTAACCAAACATTAGTGGCTGGCCCTTTTATTCACATATAAAATCTTCAGAAAATTACATCTAAAGAAATGAAAAAATCTGTTTGGAGAAGTCTGAAGTCTATACAACTAAAAGAAATGATTCTTTTCATAGTGTACACACATCTTTTAGACAATCTTGAATGAAATGTAATTATTTGGAAAATGTAAAGGAAAATCTTAATTCAATGAAAATACAAAGTTAACACATGCATCATGAAAATATTTCAAAAAATGAGACAGGGCATTAAAAAGAAATGACATTTCTTTAGGGTTATTATTTGATTGGAGTCTTTCAACAGTGTTTAAATGATATCACAGTGACCAGATCACCTTCCCATGTGTTTACTGACTCTCCTGTACAAGTAGTCTACAACTGTTACCTTCTCTCTTTCAACCATTTCCCACACATGTATACAACAAATCTGCAGCAGATGACTTTGAAAACATTTAGAAAAAATATGGAATATCTCTGAAAATGAAAGTACAACAAGCAAATTCATGAAATTTATATACCCCGCTTGCAGGAAATATTGTAGGAAAATGTTGAGGTAAAGGTTTAAACATGTCAGAATGGTGCTGTTGAGACATAATGCATACTTGGCCGAACCCTTAAGGCATTAAACCTTGTTACCAAGTTTGAAGAAAATCAGTTAACTTTTGTTGAAGCCATTACACGGAAACAGCAACAAAAGACATTTTTTATTAATTAAGGGGCCATAACTCCACCAAAAAAAGTCCGCTGAAAGTGACGATCAAACTTGGCCTAGCCCTTAAGGCATTTAACCTTGTTACCAAGTTTGAAAAAAAACGGTTCACATTTGTGGCAGTTATTGCACGGAAACGAAGTGTGACGGTCGGACAGACAGACAGACAGACAAATACAAATTAATAACCCCCCTTTTTTC
Organism: Clinocardium nuttallii; assembly: GCA_031471495.1. Taxonomy (NCBI): domain Eukaryota; kingdom Metazoa; phylum Mollusca; class Bivalvia; order Cardiida; family Cardiidae; genus Clinocardium; species Clinocardium nuttallii. Next base: position 2,618 of record JAUELF010248151.1, on the reverse strand, counting down.
TTCGAAGAAGCGGGGAATAATAAAGACTGTATTGTGTTAACAAGCTCTACTGTAGCAATTTGGACAATTTCAAGGGCCATAATCCAGTCATGCATCGTTGGATTTTGCTGGATTAAAACAGGAACCAAGCTCTTATGGATATATATAACTATTGTATAAGTTTGATTGAGATACAATACAAAATAAAGACTGTATTGTGTTAACAAGCTCTATTGTAGCAATTTTGACAATTTCAAGGGCCATAATCCAATCATGCATGAGCGGATCTGGCTGGTTTAAGAAAGGAACCGAGCTCTCATGGATATCTAAATTTGATTTTTCAATAATCAAGGGCAATAACTCTAAGAAAATTGACCAATCCAAAAAAACAATGGACGGCATCATCGCAGTATGTTGGTTCATGTTTATTTCAAGTTACATGAAATTCTACGAGGTAGTTACTGAGAAATGGCTGCTGACGTGGATTTTTCAATATATCAAGGGCAATTTCTCTAAGGAAAATTGACCAATCCAAAAAAACAATGGACGGGCATCATCACAGTATGTTGGTTCATGTTTATTTCAAGTTTCATGAAATTCTACCAGGTAGTTACTGAGAAATGGCTGCTGACGGGGATTTTTCAATATATCAAGGGCAATAACTCTAAAGAAAATTGACCAATCTAAACAAACAATGGACATTGCTACATGTAGTTACTGAGAAATGGCTGCGTACAACGCCATTTCAATATCCCCTTCCTTTTTTCTTCGAAAAAGTGGGGGATAACAAGAAAAAGAATGGATGTTCTTACTGAATTTGGAAACTCTAGGTGCACTATCATAGGAACTATGACCTGGACAAGCTGTTTCTTTGATTGGGGTCAGAGGTCAAGTTCAATGTGGCTTTGATCCTATACGCAACACACAACATTCTCAAACACCATCTTCATACCAAATCTGAGAATTTCAGGTGTAACATCATAGGAAATATTGTCTTGACATGTTTATCTTTAAATTGTGTCAGAGGTTAAGGTGAGAGGGATCCAATCGGTATGACATTAAGATGCATGTGTGTAGCAAGTTTGGTAACACTAAGTTAAATGGTGTAGGCGATATGGCCCTCCAAAATGTTGTGTGGAAACATGGAAAACAGAGGAATGGACAGACAGATGGACCAAAGCATGGATTGACTGGCAGCTGCAAACCATGAATTAATTATCAGGTTTACAATCAGCCTTTATGCCCTGTATACATACAAGAAGAACTATTCTCCACCAATGCTCAGGTAGTTTGTACTCATGTCTGTCTTCAACCTCCACTGATGTACCATAGACAGTCCATAGCATGATGTATGTAAAGTTAAAGATGATACCCCAGTATGCACGTAATCTGAAACACATAGGAATGATTTCTATATATACACAACTTTTAATGGCCATGCAAAATTAAAACGAAAGTATGAACAAAATTATATTTGATACATACAATATAAAGAAATATTTAGAAATATATCAAAATCATTTAATGATTAATTACTAGAAGGAAATATGTGCCATGGTATACAGGTATAGTATGAAATGAAAGTCCCTGCTGCTTACTTGTAAATTAAAATAATATAGACAATGTAGCTTTTTGTTGTACTAAGGAGTAGTCTTTAGCTGTATGCTTCCAGTAAAATAGTTTTATAATCATCTACCTGATACAATAAACAATATCATCTGGTTTGAAAACATCACAGGAATACAATGCATTATTGTATACATGCATATTGTTTTCCATATGACAAAAGGATACAGTATCTGTCAATATCTTATACTTTGATATTGCATTCAAATCTTTTTCATGAGGTACTATTGTGTATGGACTTGTTCGATCGGCAAAGTTCTGCCCTTGTAAGTTTTGGCAACTCAGCCGAAGGAACTCATCCAACACAATATTTTCCCATACAGATGCAATTAATAACCCACAACATCTTGATATTTAGATGTAAAAATGTTGGAACAGATTGAAAAATCATTCTCAGAAAAATAGAAATTGCTCAATTTATGTTGACGGTCTCAAAAATATCAAAAGTTGTCAATAACCCTTTCCCTCATATTGACGTTTTCTGACACCTGTGCAGTAGACAAGTTTCAGAAACATTAAGCAAAAGAAAGTTGCTTAAAATGAGCAATTTTTCCTTTTGCCACAATGTTTTCAATTTTATTCATAATAATACTATCACTTATAGAAATTTTTCACATTTTTGTCCAGAGGTTTTCAAAGTTGTCTGCTGCAGATTTGTTGTATTTGCAAAAAGGTTTATATCCGGAAGAGGATTATATCAAATTATTTGTTGGAAGTCAAATAACGTGATGAAAGTTTACCTTGCGAATTTCCTCCACATAGTATCGATTAACCCAATGAACACGGGATGACATAGCACATCAAACTGTTTGTATTTCACTGCAACTTGTATCTGAAAAATATACCCAATCTTCATTTCTAGTCCTCATATAAGAAGCAAATGACTGTTGACCCTTTTCCTCATATAGACACTTTCTGACGCCTCTGTAGCAGACAGCTTTTTGAAAACATAGTGAAAAAAGAAGAAATTGCACAAAACGTGCAATTTCTCCTTTTGCCACAATGTTTTCCAC
>JAUELF010248140.1:0-12074 GCA_031471495.1 Clinocardium nuttallii | reverse complement strand
GTGAACTGGCCGCCGTGATATGACTGAGAAATTGTTAAAAACGGCGTTAAACCCCAATCAATCAATCAATCAATCTTGTCATCAAAATAGTCTCAGATTGTAACAGATTCTCTATATCTGTTAGTTTGTCTCCTGCACTTTTTGAAACATTGTTCTTTTCGTCATTCATATTTTTAGGTTTTGTAAAATTTAGGTTATTCTGTTGTCGACTGGAATCTCTGGAAAATATTGTCTTGAGACGATTGAATGTTTTCTTGACCTTCATAACTGTAGAGCTTTTAGACTTGGTTTTTCGTTTCCTTTTAACTGACAGAATAGCGTTGTTCGTATTTCCTCCTAGTAATTGAAGTAGGGTTTCTTTATCTTTAACGCGTTTTTCCTTCTGTCCCTTGACAACGAAGAGTGCGTACTGACTCAGATCTGTGACGTCACTTCTCAGTACCATTCGGATAACTTCGTCTATAGTCGTTGTATGGGAGATATCCCTTAGGTCAACGTTGTGCGCCTCCATTGGTAACTGTTTTAATAGAAATTTATAAAATCAGATGTAAATTTAATTGAAATATCGAAATAATATTACACAGGTGTTTTATACGTAATAGCTTCAACGATCGATAACTTCTTTATCAAAATCATACTAAGAGATTATTAGTTATATTTCTATTACACTTTTCGAGAAAAGAAATGTGTGATTCTAAAGCCATTCAAAAACACGTTTGTTGACTTTGAAAAAGTATTTTCAATATTGTAATGGCAATGCACGTTGTTTAAATTGTAAATCGTTCAATTCATATATTGATGTATTTTTTAAAATAATATCACAACAATTGTATCCTTAAAAACACACTTCTGAGATGTTATCGATCTCACAATGCTAATACAACTGTGATATAGGTATGTATCATATTATATTGCAATATGTATGGTCAAAGTCAAAGTCATTGGTGTTAGTAGAAACAAATAGAATGTAACTGACTATTTGGCGAATCTGTGTCTTCAATGTACCCTGTATTAAGACCCCACATTAAAACGTATTATATTCAATTAGTTAAAACAAATATCTAAAACAAATATTATAAATACCAACCTTTTAACTTGTCCGTTATCAGTGTTTGTTTTAAGACTTCAAACTGGGTACCAATGTATTTACCATTAAACGTTATATTATGCTTGATAAACCTTTCTTCTAAAATGTGTTTGAATCTGTCGTATTGTGTATGCCAAAATGTGCTATATTAACTTGCGTGCAATATTGTATTTATTTTTAATGTATCCACTGTAAGAATGCAAAGTGCAATATGATCCTGTCCTCGCGTTGCTAGTATTTATATTCCAGAATAAGATATGCTCCACTAATTTTGTCACATGGTCACGGGCAGATAATTAGAGAAGTATTGATGGCACGTGCGGATACGTACTTATAATTGATGTCAAACGAAAATAAACCTTATCTATAGCTCCCCATGGGGATAATTATAAATTATCATTTCAATCGGACATTGATCATTATATGATAATTGGATTACGTTTATTTTATTATATGATAATTGGATTACGTTTATTTTATTATATGATAATTGGATTAGGTTTATTTTATTATATGATAATTGGATTACGTTTATTTTAACCAACGTGCACACCTAGTGCTACTCAGCATATGTAGTAGATTATTTTTGAAAATATTATTGCGATAGGAAAATATCATCAAAATTAACAAATCTAAGTTTTCCAACAATATATTGATATTTGATACCATGATAAGGTTAAAGGAAACAACATGGGGATGAGTGTCTTTTATTGACAAAAGTAACGTGTCTAACCTATAACAATATAATACAATACAAATGTTGTATCGCAATGAACAAACATATTATAGCAAAAATGAACACTACACACAGAGACATAGGTTTTAACAGAAGAACACACAAACGATAACATTTGTGAATACTATGAGATATCACTCATTATGAGGAATATTCTCCTTTTGTCACAATGTTTCCAAAGGTCGTCTGCTACAAATGCGTCTGTAAGTTGGGAAGGGTTAAGATGTCGTACATGACAAAAACGGTTAACCCTTTCAAACGGAATTATACTAATATAAACTTGAGGTATCACTGAAAGACATCCACAATAATGCCTTTATTGTTACATGTAGTCAAACATGGTAACCACACTAAAACAATGCTTTAGTTTAACATAATTAAATCCATAAATATACATTAAATTAGGAAGGACAACACATGCTAACATTATTAGAAATCTGACTCTTTCGATATACTATATTCATACTATATTCATGCAGATAAAATAAGCATGGGAGGTCTAGAAGGATTAGTAGAACTTGACATTTACGTTATGGTCTTAATCCAACAACTAACAACTATTGATATCCCTGTACCCTTCTATATGTTATCGTCCAGACACAGATACGTTGACAATGGGCCGTGGTGGTTTGTAACCAACGAACAACTGGACCTGTATTGTGTGGGCTTAACGATGTGTGTCTAAGAACTTTTCAGGAGATATCGTTCAAGTTTTAAGTCATAAGAATTTACAAAACTTGACCTGTAATTTTCAGTTTTAAACCCATTTATTAATTTTAATTTTAAATCAATTAAGCCTTTCATGGGTTACTGTCAGAACACCATGTTTTCCCCTTAAAATTAAAAGTTGAAAACCAAAATGCTCACCCAAATTTAATCCTACCCCCTAAAAGAACATTTTGGCTAAATGGAATCATAAATATCAGACACAACATTGGTTCAGGTTACCAGAAATAAAAGACAATATCGCTACAGGTTATGTGCCAATTGGAGTTAGTGTTCTATACACAAAAAAAAATCTGAAGGTTTACATTTGCAGGCAAAAAATTCAAAAGAGATATCATCCACCAGCACCAAAACATCCGATTCATGAAACACTTTGGTAACCATTATGGAGAAAGTCATATCATCCCCGTATCTTCCTTCTATTGGCACTTGAGCTTCTTTCCAGAAAGGTATATCCCTGTATTCAGCAATTCCGTATGTCTTTGTTATATGTGAGGAATCTGTTGAGTAATTCGCTTGTACGGTGAGGAACGCTGTTGAGGATTGCTTGCTGTTTGAAATATGTGTCTGATAGAAGAAGGTAAAGCACTGATACCGGCTGTCCACTGGAACTGTTGCTAAAGTGAACCAAGCCCTAGATGCTACAATGCCGCCATCATCAAACACAGCCATATAGGATCCTGAAAAGATAGAAGAAGCATTACATTACAGAGAACTAGATAACAGGGAGTTAACTGGACTTTCCCCAATAATATATCGCTTATCACTTAAGACAATCTTTGTTGTAGGTACTCAAAACTATCAACTCACTGCACAGCATGGACAAGAGCGCCACAAGCTAACACAAATGCTCGTCAGCTGTGCTATAAGTCGAAAGAGGGGCATTACTGAATTATAATAGTTTTGTAAATTTGCATAGACATGAGTACTGTTAAAAGAAACATATGTACCATATTTCATTCAAATATGTTGAACGATTGTAGAGTTATCAGGTAAATTTAACGTTTGTGACGACAACGCAGATGACAACGCTAAGGGTATTACTCAGGTGATCTTAACATTAGTCCATGATGTTTTGAACTTTCATCAAAATTACACTGACTTTATTACACAAGCTTTATTTCAGTTGTTGACATATCACATGAGATGAACAGCTCAGCAAAATGTTGTGTACCTTTTGGAAGTTCATTCAACGTGTGATCTTCTATTTGTAAATAATCCGCTAGAGTAAGTTTCCACCTGGTGCTGGATGTGTCATTGCCTGCACTGATCTGGCAATTCTTCTCAAAGTCACAGGACGATGGATCTGTAACACAAAGGGAATGTTTATAACCCTTCTCCTTAAACGGCATGAGGGCACGAGGACAATGCTGCCCTAAATCGCTCACCTAATACGGTGGGGGGGGGGTCAAGTAAAAATTCTAATTTTGTCTTCAGGTGGATAATTTCAACATGTTTAGTAGAGTGCCTCTAGACATTTCTACACTGTCTCTCTAAGCTCTAGGCCTTTTGGATTCGGCAAAGAAAAAAAGTGTTTCCCCATGACACTACATATAAAACAGGTAATCCCCGGGGTGGAGCCTATTTTGATTCCGATGGCATACTTTGAACAATATTAATAGAGGTCCACGATACAATAGTACACACAATATATATAAACTCTAGACTTTGCGGTTTCAGATAAGAAGTTTTTAAAGATATTTCCTATATATCTCTATGTCAGACAGGTTACCCCTGGAGATGGGCTATTTTTACTCCAAGGGCATAATGTGAACAATATGGGTAGAGGACCATGAGACAATGCACCAAATACTTCAGCTATAGAGCTTTCAGTTTAACACAATAATATTTTGATAGTTTTCCATATATATGTATATATTTTACAAAAACGCCATGATTTAATATAATTTGGTAAATGGTTATCCAATGAAACATGTGTTCCAAGTAATATCAAAATTGATCCTATACTTTGGACAATAACTTTTCACTTATATTCATAACAATACACTTAGCGAAATCCCCTGGCAACGATGGTTTTCAACGGATCGGAACAAATTGCACAATCTTGGTTGAGGGTCACCAAAGAAACACCTGTCCCACATTATTTTAAAATCGGTCCAGTACTTTTTGTTTTGATATTTGGACAAGAAGATGTTTTAACTTTTCACGATTTATACATTTGAAAAACAATGTCTGTCCCTTAGTGGCCATGTTTTTCAACGGATCAGAATAATTTAAACAATCTTGGTAGAGGGTCACCACAGGACCGTATTTGCCAAATTATTCTTATATCTAGCTAGTACTTTCGGACAATAATTCTATTTAAGTTTTCTCTATACAAATATAAGTCAAACAAGCCCCGCTCCCCTGCTTCAATGCTTTTTCAAGGGATCGAAATAATTTGAACAATCTTGTATTAAAGAGAGTCATCAAAAGAAATTTGTGCAAAATAATTTTCAAATCGTGCCTGTACTTTTGGACTATAAGAAATTAGAAGTGTTTCCTTCCCGTTGACATGGCAACCAGAGTTCAACACAAACTTCAATTGTGTGCACCACTTTGAAGGAGGGCCACCATAGGAACATGCCTGTAAATTCTTTATCAAAATAGGCAAATCGGTCAAAGAGGAGATGTCGTTCGAAGCGAAATATTGACGGACGACGGACAATGTCTGGTCACAATAACTCATCCTGATGCCTTGGATAAAACACCCACATCTTTAGGGGAAAAAATGAATAATCTCACTTAGTTAAAGTCTAACTATTATCAAAACAACATTCTTCTATGTCATCTGGCTGTATTCTTACATAGGAACTTCCCTCGTGCAGGCGCATTCTGATATCTCTGGAGTATATGCAGCAGTCGTCATTTGAAAAGAATAAAATTAAGCAAAAGGAGCTTTCAATTGTACTCAATAACTGTTCTTTTGTCTTTGGAAATGTGTCATAATGTTCACTAGATGATATAAGTCATCTGCTTCAGATGTGTTGTAGGTGGGAAAGGTCAAGAAGATAGGTGATATACAACTTACGAGGGCATGGAACATCATTTAGAGTAATATTGTCGATACCAACAAAGCCAAGAGATTTGTTTGAAAACAGTTCAACTAATAAGATGTTAGGGATAGCTGGTAGCAGGTCTATCTGTATACACTGTTTCATTGAGAAATTGCTGGGTCCGAATGGGGTGTAGTCTGGTACCTGGGATCCATGACCAAGGCCAATCTGAAACAGAAACCTTTTTTTAACACTTAACCTGGTTAAGCTTGATATAGCTTTACCCTTTTCCACTTCTTCGATACTGGCGATGATCGACTTTGGACATTCAACGACCCTAACATTATTCAACCTTGGATGTTCAATCCTTACAGATTTCCATAATCATATAAAGTGAGCTAAAATATATTTCTATGGTTCCTTTAATATATCTACAACTCATTTAATGCTTATCTTGAGTTGAAATTATAAGAAAATATCTCAGAATATAATAATTCATTGTCTCATGTTATAAGAGGAATAGGCATCAAAGCTTGAACCAATTTTAATTTGTGTCCATGTCTGTGTCAATATTTATTTTAACAAACAGTTATTTAAAACTTGTTTTACTTTTTTAAAATAGGGAAAATTTGCAGCAAACAACTTTGAAAACATCTAGAAACTAGATGGATGTAATGGCCCTAATCACCTCATACAACGGGCTAAATGTCACTTATAGCTTGCAACGATGCAAAATAGCCGATATTGTCCGACTTTTGACAAATATGTCCTCAATATCTCTATGTTAAACAGGTGACCACCAGGGCTATGGCTAATTTTGACCACAGGGGCATACTTATAACATTATTGGTAGATGACCAGTAAACAATGTTGCACACCAAATATCTATGCTCTTTGTAATTTGGTTTCAGACAAAACTTCTATTTAACACTATGTATTTATCCATTTCGGTTGCCATGGCATGAAATGTATTCATTTGAAGAATTTAGATAAATTTCCGCTATAACACACATCTGCAGTAGACAACTTTTAAATAAGGGTAAATCTCAATAAATTGTAATTAATCTTTTGGAAAGAGTTGAAAACATTGTGGCAAAATGAGAAATTGATCATCAAGTGCAATTTCTGCTTTTGGCACAATGTTTTCAAGAGTCATCTGCTGTAGATGTGTCAGAATATGTCTGCAAATCCGCAAGTGAGAAAGGGTTAAAGGCGTTAACCATTTCAAACGTACCGGCAACCTGTGATGCCTCTGCTTACTTATTATGAACCTCTTACCGAAAACTTCAAAAAGTTCTGATAATACAAACTGCCATTATTGAAATAAACGAAGTGAAGGAACTTGGTTGTAGGTAATGTTACTTCCTCTAATGCCAGGGAGAACGATTGTGGCATCAATGATACACCATTCTTAGCATCACCCAAAAGTTGGCCTGGAATAAAAGAACATAACATTAGGTCATTTGAAAACAGAATAAGACTCATAAATAATTATTATACAAATAAACTTTGTTGTTTATATTAGTAAGTGAAATGTGCTGATATTTGCACTTCTGTTTTAGATTTGATATTACAAACATTTTCGACATTGTCCTGATAACGTGTATAATTAAGAAATAAACTATCAACAACCGTGGTTTATTCGCAATAAATAATGGTTGTAATTAGTTTATTTCGATTCTATCATGACCCGACACTTTTAAAAAAAAGGAACTATTTAGCTAACTAGTTTACTCAGCAGTTTTACTTCCCTTAGGACGCGAGCACATGTGTGCTGTTCCATCAATTGCGACTACCCACTGCATTATACGCATACTTGCAAAAAATTACGACAAAGCAATAAGATAATGTACTACACTAGTTAGCAATATATATTGACATTGACAAAAACATAGTATGTGCTGACCTGTTCTAAAATAGACAAATTGGCCATTGGTTATCGACGAAAAACCAAAGACTATTTTCTTCGCTCTCAATAGGCAAGGACAACAACTTCATGTTAGAGTTGGTATTTTATCACGCATTTCATTGTTTATATTGTTCACAGATTGTGAACATATGTGTTCAAGCGAATATTGAAATAACAAATCTTTTTGGTCTTCTTCTTAATAAAACATGAAACAATATGCTCTTACAGCTGGTATTGTAACAGTTTACTCTTTTCCACCTGCACGTGCATGTTGACACAACTTCCTCAGACAGCATTTAAAAACATTGTGGCAAAAGCAGAGATTGCGCATCAGAAGCGACTTCTCCTTTGCCTCATTACTTTCAGCTATATGAATATTCAAAAGTTATCCTTTCATATATAGAGTATTTTCATATTTAGGCCAGAATGATTGCAAAGTCGTCTGCTGGAGATGTATTGTACATGTATGTGTTAAAAGGTGAATTTACTGCACGCATGTGGATACATCTAGCTGACCGCTCTCCGAATTTAGTAGATATTAGTGGTGGCAACGAACCATACAGCTCATGGAATTAATCAGTTAGATACAAATAATAGATTTGAGCCGTCCCCCGAATAAGTCAACATTATGGCATCTGCGAAATGTACCGACCATATCAGCCTGCGCGCTGTCCTCGCAGACTGATTCGGGCCTACACATTCCGTCGCAGGGGGTAGATGTATAGAGTTGTGATTCTTAAAATAGAAAATAAACAGGAGGCGAAACGTGTCTAACCGGGTAAGCTTGCGCAGTATGCTTAGGCTTATCCGGGTCCAAACTGTACGCAAAGTCCACAATATTAGTATGATTGTATGACAGAGTTTAAGATGTAGATCAAAACATTTTGACAAGAAATAATGGTATTTTCATTCCGCGTTGTAGTGTAACATGGTTACAGTTTGTTTTGTTTGTGTGGTGTTAATGCCATTTTAAACAACATCATTTCGACCACCTTGGTGTTGTAATGGTAAATCGTCCGCCGTGAATGTTGTATGTTGCGAGTTCAATCCCTTGCAGGTCATATCAATTAATTTAACAAGAGCGCCACAAGCCAATGGCAACACTCGTTTTTGTTTTTCTTAGTAAAAAGAAAAGCAACACTAATGACTAACTATTAATGTCAGATATATGTGACTTGGTACAGACATGCTTATTGTTCCTACTAAAGGATTGTGAAAACATATCACTCTTCTCCTCGTTAATGTATTATTAGAGGGCAATACATATACCTTTGTGCTGTCGAAATATCAGTATTAGATACCATGTATCAGTCTTACTACAGGATTGTGAAAACATACACATCTTCTACTAGTTCATGTGTTATTACATGCACCTTTGTTCTGTTGAACTCGCAGTATAAAATACCAAATACTCTGACACAATGTGTCATCACGCTAACTACATGGTTTATAAGAGGGCAGTATACTCTGTTAAAGTATTAAATAGCATTTTCAGCTCTGTTTTTAGCATTTTAGTAAACAAAAAAAACATCGGACTTCATATTCCTATGTTTAAAGCTTTCCCACTTAAATCAAATCTGCAGCACACAACTATGAAAACATCTTGCCAAAATTTGGAAAATTTCTACCATGACATAAGGAAGAAGATTCATGAAATAGACTTAACATATACTTAAAACTATTGTTGCAAACGGGGAAATTGCTTATGATGAGCAATTTCTTCTATTATCATTATTTTCAAATGTCTTCTTTTGTAAAAAATACTTTTAAAAGTTGCTCTCGTTGCTGATTATGAGCAACTTTTGCATTTACAATATACTTTCATTTTATGAGATGTTCAACTTCTTTGCCAATTATAGTCTTCTGATGCGAATGTGTTGTTTGTTAGAAAAGAATAAATTCACTTTACCTTCTGTTATTTTCCAAACTGTATCAGCGTTGAGAGAGCAGGTGGCACTTATAAATGGGTTGCATGCTATCAGGTTATCGAAGCTACAGGTACCTCCCGGGAACACATCTATAATAAGATAATATAATCGAATTCGGATGACCTGTGTAGATTCTAGATGCATTTACGACAGTATAATGAAGAAATAAGAAAAAATAATTATGTTCTTCTAATATATTGACATCATTGGCATCGTTTCTACATGTACCTCAAATGTGATATCACTTCAAATACATTCTCAGGCTGATCTTACAAATGATAAACGCTTCTTTGGTAGACAAGAATTACTTGCTTCGGGAGAGTTTGGTAGTTCAAGTCTGAAGGCTTTGAACAAATTGTTATTTTATTTTGGTAGTTCAAGTCTGAAGGCTTTGAACAAATTGTTATTTTATTTTGCTTACTGTAACTATAGCAACTTGGTCTGGTAATTAGATAACAATAATTCACATTCAGTCATATAATAATCTTAATACAATTCAATTCAAAATTCAAAATCTATCCGCCGAAGACATCTTTTAAAACATTCAGACAAAATTATGGAGAACGTATGATTAATAAATAGAGATAAAAATATGAATATTAAGGAAATTGCGCATTATTAGCAATTTTTCTTGCCAAAATGTCTTCTGCAGAGGCATGAGAAAGTGTCTGAATTTAAGAAAGAGTTAATTAGCTAATGTGTTGGTTTGAGCTCCCCGGCCAATGGACAATTGTTGAAGAGCACTTGGACCACCTCAGTATACTAGTATATAGTTAAAAACCTTTGTGGACTATTTGGGATGCCTGGAGTGTTATCAAGGTTTTTCAAAATGTTACCCTAAATCAACATTATGTTAATTGTCATGAAGATTGGATAATCAATGTGTCCTAAAGAGTGTTCTCCAGATAGTTAGAAGGTTTGACATTGAAAGCTAGTTTTTAAATCCACATGATCCAGTTTTGACCTTTAATTTGATAAAGAAGGTGTGCTTTTTAGTGTTCAAAAATCTGGCCTTAACGTTGCTTAACTTTAGATGGATATTAACATTTTGAAATGTTGAAACCTCTGCAAATATTGCTATAAGGGACAACAAAGTAAGTCATAAATTGTTCAGAACTATTTTGGCAGTACATGTTGAAACACAGTCAATTGAAAGTCAAGAAAATATACACAGTTTGGCTTTTTTGGTTGTTGTACGCAGGAAAAATGAAGCATACACAATCACTCTTTAGATGTGTATTGTACTGGAAAGTAGAAGTATTACTCTAATATTTCAAAACAACGTTTGAAGTTTGAACTGTTTAACAACTTTGACTTATATTTCTATAATCTGAAGTTCAGCACTTTTAAAGTTTCGAAATTTACTTAATTTGATAAACCGTTAAACCTTTCCCAAAAACAACATGTACAGGGAATACAAATAAATAAACAAACATCGTAAATAGAATATTTTACAACCTAAATGTCATGTCTTTTCATATTTTTTCGTACAAATATTAGTGAACACACACAAACTGCACTTGTTTATCCATAAATATATTTTTTTCAAATTCACTAAACAATGTTACATTTCGACCGAAATACCTTTTCATAGTAATGGTGAACACTTAAATTAACTTTAAATGCAATACCTATAATGTGTTTGTAAACAAGAGGCCGGTGAGGGCCTATGCTCTATTGGCATGGTTCTTTGGTCATTTTAAAAGGAACCGAGCTCTCATAACCACTATCTATGTTTAGTGAAGGTCAGATAAGAAATAGAAGGTATTTTGTGTTCACAAGCTGCTTTATAGCAATTTTGACAATTTCAAGGGCCACTACCCAGTCATGCATTGGCGGATCTTTCTGGCTTTGGAAAGGAACCGAGCTGGCATCACTATTAAACTACCATCTTAGTTTTGTGAAGGTCAGATAGTAAATTGAGGCTATATTGTGTTCACAAGCTGTATTATAGAAATTTGGACAATTTCAAGGGCAATAATCCAGTCATACAAGGGCACTTCTGGTTGGTTTGGGAAAGGAACCGAGCACATATGGATTTCTTACTACTACTAAGTTTGATATAGATACAATCTAAACTGAAGTCTTTCTCGCGTTCACAAGCAATTGTTTATGGACGCACGCACGCTAGCACGCGCATACGCACGAACGCAGGGACGACGGACAGTAAAGCTAAAATTAACCAAAATTATAAGATGAAAAAGGGCTATAATTCTTACAGAAACCTTGACAGAGTTATGTACTTTTGTCTGGAGATAAAGTTAATGGCTACATGTTGCATTCGTCATGATAGTTAAACTGAGCATTCATCATCTCCAGCAAATCTAGACCAAGCTTCAATTCCGAGCACTATGGTTCAAAGACAACTGTTAATTCGCTAGGTCAATTTTCGAAATACCTTTCTGAACACTCTAGAGACTTCACGCTGCCGTCGTCTCGCTGGCATAATACCTTGCTTAAGGTAATTGTGCTATAAGCAATGATATACACAGATCATATACAATACAGAGTCAAAGGGAATTACCTTTGGTGGTTATATATATACTTAGATATAGCTGCTGACAGACGGAGGATACCAACCAAATATCCCATACGCCTTTGACATTGGGGGGGGGGGGGGGGGGGTAAACAAATTAAAGTTAAAACATTACGGATTCAAACCTTTTACCACTTACATTTTTTTTCACACACC
>JAUELF010248129.1:0-12074 GCA_031471495.1 Clinocardium nuttallii | reverse complement strand
GCATACTCAATGGTATTTCACTGAACTGTTGAGACATCAGCATACGCAATGGTATTTCACTCAACTGTTGAGACACCAGCATACTCTCACAGTAAATAGTTACACAAATTCCACCATAAAATAGACCAATTATTGATTATACACAAGCGGTTAGTTAGTCTCAATTTTAACCTAAAATATTTATATGAATACATCACAATTGGCCATTTTAAGATGTAATCTCTAAATATCTGCCCCATTTAAGGCACATTCTTCCCTCCACACATCTCTGATATAAATCTTGACTCCATAAAAGGGCAGATTCATTTCAATGATACCCGATCTTGTAGAACACGCTTGGTCTATCAACCTTGTTTGTAAACAATAACAATACAGCCAGACATCTTTCAACCAGAACTGTTATGTTATAAATTGCTCCTTATGCAAACTTACTTTAACCTTACTTTAACGATGGAATACTAACAAACACTTCGTAGAAAGGTTTTGAAGAAAGGGGAATTTATTTTGACTCAAAAATGTTCTACTTTTCTTGCGTCTTATGATAAAAAAATTACTGAAGAATTTACTGTTTGAACAGATATATTAAGTCATTAGGAAAAGGATAAATCAAAGACTCCTTTAGTCAAAAACATATTAAAAAATCCTTGTAAGATACACCTGTTTTATTGGATACTGCAACAAGTAGGCTTATAAAAGTAGTATATATAGGTTTTAAATGATTATAAACATTGCAACAAGTTCAGCTTCCCTAGATATTACTCCGAGGAAGTATTCAAAGACCTTGTCTAATGGAGTCATGGTGAACCATTAAAATGTTATCACAATATCTGAAATCACAATCTTGTTCTTTTCAAAATTTTGCAAAATGTGTGAGTCATCATTTTAAGAAGAAAAGAGTATTTTTTTCTGAAATAGCATTCTTCATTGTAGTGTGTAAGATGACAATGAGTTATATAGACAACAAAAGACACACCTAGCATTAATCAGAGGCCTTAGATAAGAGGAAGAAAGTATTTACTTCATAAAACTGTGTGTTGTGCATTACTCAAAAGAACAATTCTTATTAAAAACTACAACACAAATTAGGTTTGGTGGTAAATGAAGGCTTTTAAAACAAAGAAAACCCTATATAGTCTACTAGTCATTTCTTATAAATTGTGAAAAGGTTTCCCAATAAAGTTTTTCTTTCATCCCAGACAGTATTTTTTCACTGCCTTTATAACCCTAACCATGTATTGTCCAAATTCAAAATATTCCCACAGCTTTGAAGATTGTCCACAGGAAGAGACCAATTAAGGCATATTCTCTATGTCTAAAATAAAGACTGACCACTGGTCAACACTGTCAAACAGCATCACTTCAATATCAGTGTTGGAAGCAACATCTCCCAGCCTTAAAAACTTTATCATGTTTCTGGATTTTTGGGGAATCTATGAACCTGTTTATCCCTTTCCCACATACAATTAATCTGCAGCAGATGACTTGAGAAACACCTAGATACAAATTGGGAAAATCTCTCTAATTGAAAGTATAATTATTGAACAGAATTGAAAACATTGTGGCAAATGCTGCAATTGCTCAATTTGAGCAATATCTCAATTTGCCAGTGTTTTCAAAAGTCATCTGGTGCAGATGTGTCGAAATGCATCTACTTTTGTCAACCGATATTCGGAACAAATTGTACTAATAGTATGGCAAAATATTACAAGAAACATTCAATAAACTATACTGAACCTCCAGATCTAAACTAGCTGCTCATTAAATGTATAACCATTCATTTATTTCTTTAAATTTCTCGAAGGGAACAGTGTTGTACTTGTTGGCTGTAAAACAGGTTTTACTAAATATAAGTGAGAAGTGTACTGCTGCATGAAGCCCATTTCTAGAACATTGGTCCCATAATCAATCCTTTATATAAGTGAGAAGTGTACTGCTGCATGAAGCCCATTTCTAGAACATTGGTCCCATAATCAATCCTTTAGATGATTACAGCAGCAATGTTCTATGTTGTAGACTAGACATTCTTTTTAACAGGCACACCTAGTTATTTCCCACACTATTATTTAAATCTATGTGAACTCAGTGATATTAACCCTTTCCCACATATAGGCCTTATCTCATGCCTCTGCAGCAGACCACTTTGAAACCATTGTGCAATGATGAGCAATAATTAATCAATTTGCCAAAATGATTTCAACTCTATTCAATAAATAATTATAGAGATTTTCTATATTCAGGACTTGATAATTCAAAGTCATCTGCTGCAGATTTATTGTAAATGGGAAAGGGGTTAAAGTAAAGTCTTCTAAACAAGTTGTTCCCACCTCACCTCTGACATTTCATGAAACTGACTCTACAAAACCATTTTATAAACACTTTTCCATTTATATCCCTTGATAATTTGATGTTTAATGCATATATTTCCCATAGAGGCAATGGATGATTGTTGACAATATTGACAATGACATATAGGATGATGGTTTGGGTAAAAGCCATTCCCACAAGCAAATGCTTTTGACCAATGTGCAGTAGACAACTACATGTACATGTATTAATTATTACCAACATTGAAGCTAAAACAGACAATTCATCATAATCCTTAATGATCAACTTCATCTTATTGCCACAGCGTTGAATCATGTTTCCAATTAATATAACTCATTTGCTGCAGATTTGTTGTATACTATTATGTGGAAAAGTGATATAAACATAAGCTATAATTATTGTGCAGCAAATAAATAAAACGGCTGACCTACAAATCATTTTGTTTAATCCCATTTAATTTACTGTACCATATACATTTTATGCCAATTCCTGAAAGACTATAATTACCAAAGAAACTTGGTCATTCAAAGAAATAATGCATAATTATCATTCTTTCTCATTAACTTCAAAACTGGTGCCACAATAATAAAATTGCCCTTCATTGAAAGGTTACAGTTTAACCCAATACGTAATCTGTAAGGTTGTCTGACAAATTGGAGGAAAAATCCTGACAATCTTAAAGATTAATTATTCAGAGATAGAATCAAAAACATTGTATGAAATATTTCGCAATTTCTTTTTTCTAACAATATAATATTTACAAAGTTGTCTGCTAAAAATACACCAAATGCTAAAAGAGTTAGCTGAGAGAAGCAGTTCAACAAGCCAGAAAAAGCTCATCTGTTTCAAAGTATGCATATATACATGTATAATAACATACAGCAGTGCAGCATTAGCACAATATACCCAATGAAAAATGCTGTGAGAAAGATGGCAGTACTTTGCTCTCATACAATATGACAAAATAAATGTAACAAGTTTATTATCAACCCATACAACAGAACTTATTTTTTATCTCATACCACAACTTTAACTTCCATTTTGTAAACAGTTGAAAATGGTTAAAGAATGAGTGAAGAAAAGCCTGAGGTGACCAAAAAGCATATAAGTATAAGAAGATGTCTAAATATCTTACTTTCTGAATGTTTTCAAAGGTCATCTGCATCAGCTGCACATGTGTCTGTATGAGAGAAAGTGTCTCTCTGCAACCAGTGTCAATAATATCAAACCATTTTTGATGAAATAAATTAACAATTTTTTAATTTTGGCTTTGTGTGTATATAGTTGTTTTTTGTGCATGTTACTTTTCAGCCCTTAAACTTAAGTGGTTGTTTTTCTAATATCTGTATGGTCAAGGGTAGTTGCACAAAGATACATGAGTATATCGTAAGTTTTGTCAAATACCGGATATAAACAGTCAAAATGACCATGGGAATTTCTTACAAGACTCTTTGTTTTCTGTTGAAAATTAACTCTTTCCCACATACAGATACTTTCTGACGCCTCTGCGCCATCTTTTGTAAACAGTTTAGTAGAATGTGCTCCATTAGTCCTTATGAGCAATTTCGTCTTTTGCCAGAATGTTTTCATCTCAATTCAGTAATTTAAGAGCTATTTCTTAATTGTTTGTCTAGATGTTTTCAAAGTCGTACATTTTTGTTGTATGTGGGAAAAGGTTTTACCCAAGATAATTAATAAATTGCAACTGCAGACATTTTTTCAAACTTGAGCAACAACTGACATCAATTATTACAGCAAATCCTTGACAAAGATCTATATAAGTGTGCATGCAAAGGAAAAGGCATCTTTATCCTTGATTTAAGCCCTTTATTTTGACAGATGTACACTTTTTCCAAGAACCCCTACTGTTTACCACAACTTCTACATTTTGTACTTATGTTTTCTGGCTCCCAGATTTACAAGGAGCCTTTCAGACATCCATTTGATGTTTTGAGGCTTTCAATTATTCCCCTTAACACATTGCTACCAGTATAAACCATAAATATTCTAGGAGCTAATACAATGAAAATGAGCAAATTTCTAACTTCTTTGGCAAAAATCATTGCGTCACTTCAAAGATGAAATATCGCGACAAAAGAATCGTAAAGAAACGTTTCCTCACGAACAGGGACCTGTAACTGAGTGGGGTAAATCACCACCTTGTTTTACAGAGAGGTGCATACACTTTACCAAGATACTCAATCATGATATTTCAGATGACTAAAGACAACATTGTTTGAAAAGGAGAAAATGCTTATAATAATATTTATTTCTCTTTTTCTAAAAAAAAAAGATATCGAGAAATGGCAAAGAAATAGCTTAGGTTATGCTTTTTTGTATAAAAATATATGTACAAAAGGGGACATAACTCGCAGATGGCTTTGTGAAAACATGGTGACAAAATAAATCAATTTCTCCTTTTGACACAATGTTTCCCACTTTAAAGTCATAGGTTTTCCATTTAATTATAGAGATTTTCTATTTTTTTACAAAATATGTTCAAAGTCGTCTGCTGCAGAATTGTCGCATGAGGGAAAGGGTTAAACAATGTTTTACTGTAGTCCAAACTCAGCACAACCAAGAGTTTGTTCTGGAAGTTCTGCATTCTATGATTTATAATTTAAAATGGTTATACTTCTTCCTACTTTCCTACGAATACCCATCAACTGAATTCAATTTGGAGTGAACCCCTTAGTTTGCCTGTAGGGGCGCAGAGCTAATTCAAACCATATTTTTCATATCTCCCAGTCCCCTTTCATTTGTGGGAAAGTTCTCACCATAGCAAGTTTCCTCAGTTAACCTTGGTCCTTTGTAGTATTGAAATTATCTTTCTGTGAAACACATTTCACTTTCTTTATCTTTGTGTCTCTAATATGTTAAGCAAATTGGCATCTCTTTTTCCTTTTAAGTTATTTATTTCAAATACATAAAATAAAATATTGTTACTGTGCAACATTTTGGAAAATTATGAAACTACATGGATGGATAATAACCCTTTCCCACAAACAGTCAATCTGCAGCAGATGTCTTTGGAATAATCTTGGCCAAAATATGAGAAATGTCTATAAATAATGGTATCATTATTGAATAAAGTGGAAAGCACTGTGGTAAAATATGAGAAATGTCTATAAATAATGGTATCATTATTGAATAAAGTGGAAAGCACTGTGGTAAAAGGAAAAATTGCTTGGTTTGAACAATTTCTCCTTTTGTCACAGTATTTTCGTCTGCTGCAGAGGTGTCAAAAAGTGTCTGTATGTGGGAAAAGTAACTGATGAACGAAATATGAATTGCTTAATGCTCTTTTCAACAGTACATTGTATTTGAGTTATATCATGGCAGAGTGTTTCACCAAATCATGCATTTTCTTGCTCTTCTTACTCGTATTTCACACAACATTCACCAACATAAACATTTGGACATTCATAAAACTGTGATCAGTCTGCCTATTTGATTATTTTAGTCTAGCATGTCTTTAACAATACCTGAGTAAAACTACCACAATGGCTGTCTTAGTATATAGAGCTCTAGATAAGGGGCATACTTCATTGTCTAAATCATGTTGGGACCTATAACCCATATAGTGTACTAAAACACTCACCTTTCTGGGATGATATACCCATTACCAAGGGGTTTGGTGTAGTTGAATGAGAGAAATATCTTAGGAAAGAGATCAATTAGCTGCCTTTCAACAAGACCTGTGTATATATGTATACAGATACTATCAAAGTCATCAATGTTTATTTCATCTAATATTTCAAAGTCAACAAGCTTCATCTCTCACATCCTTATTTCTGACAGCACAATTTCTCTCCAAATAAACTACACAGAAAATAAATAAATAAATAAAGGAAGTATTTTTTCGAATATTATCCTTTCCAACATACAGAGAAATTTTGATGCATTTGCAGCAGACAACTTTTGCAATAAAGGTATCAATCCCATTCAATAATTTTACTTTCATGCATAGAAATTGTCCATATTCAGTTTTCAGACAAAAAATTATTTATTGACTGTCATCATTTGTTGTTTTTCTCAAGAGCTTAAAATCATACCACCAGTAAAAACAAAGTTCAAACAAGAGGACCAGCGGAGTGAATGCCTGCCAATGCTCGTCTGGGTTTTTTCCACGTAAAAAAGGGGCATTTCTGAAGAATTATTAAAGCCAAAGTTATGTGACTTAGTATAGACATGTGTATTGTTCCTGGAAGTTATGTGACTTAGTATAGACATGTGTATTGTTCCTGGGAAGATGAGTACCAAGATCTTTTGAAAAATTGAAAGTTATGAGTGAGGTTCAAGTTTTGTGACGATGCAGCCGCCATGGCTATCACAATAGCCGACTTTTTCTTCTTCAATAAACAGATTAGAGCTAACAACAAATTGGATCAGCAGTGGTCCCTAAACACAATATCAACAACAATTTACCAGTAATCATTTTGTTTTTTCATATGTAAATTTTCTCTCAACTTTCAACATTGTTTAGCAGGGGTGTCAGTGATCTTAGATAATCCCCATCCTGTGATGTATCGGAGATAATATACATTATTTTGTCATTTACTTGGCTGACATTGTGGTGTCGTCAAACAGGGATGACCTGAAGATTGATTTCCAACAGGTTGTCTGGTGTGTTTTGATTTGTGCTTAACCCTTTCTCTCATATAGACAACATTTAAGATTTTGCTACAGCTGACATTTTAAAACATCTCCAAATCACTTCACAATAACATGCTGTTAATAGGCCTAAATAAATTAAGATAAAATTGGACAGAAACCATCAAATAATATGAATTTCGATTTAAATAAATTGCATCAAACAGGTAGGTTTAACACATTACAAAAATAGCAAAAAACCCAGACTGCACTAAAACATATTTTTCCATGGAATTAAATTTAGATAAATTTCAGCTCAAATTTCACCATTATCTCCGACACATAAGTACAGGTTTTTTTTTCCTCAATCTTTCATGCTGTAAAACTTAATGTTAGACCTCTTCCTTCATGCATGAATTTTATCTTTCAAACATTCAATATATTTTCAGTCAATTTCGTAATTCAATATGGAACACTCATGAATATTGCCATAATGAGAAAAAACATTTAAAACAAAGATGGCCCTACATGTACTTCAATAAAAGCAAATTGAATGTAAAAAAGAAAACTTTTATCAAAGATATAGATATATGTATTTTACATGATCTTATAGTTGGATCAGATGAAACTAAATGTTTCGAGCAACATGAGCCTGTTGTTTTAGACACAGCATAAATATTCAGATTAGCCATTATAAAATTGCTGCCAAAATTTTGCAAACAACTCATTTAAATTAAACCTATGACTTTGAGAACTTTGTTCAAATTCATTGTTGAATTAATCTTATTTTTTTTTTTATTTAATCATCATTTTAACAAATTTTAGTCAGTTCATATTGTTCTTGAGGTTTAAAATTGTTTTGCATAATCCATCTTTTTTTTTACCTTTCGTATGTACAGAGAGAGATATGTTGACCTATGAAGGTTAACACTGCATCTTATAGGTTGACTTGCACATGTCTTGTTGTCCATAAAAATAAATTGCCCACATCCCTCTGGTCCATTTCCAAATCCGCTGTGGTCGAGTGGTTAGCGTCGGGGATTTCGAAAACAGGGTGTCCCTGGTTCGATCCCCGGTCGCGGCAATTCGGTCATGGTGGAGTGCCCTTGGGCAAGGCACATTTTCTAGCCTAGTACTGGTTTGTTTACCCAGGGATCATGAATAATTAAATTTAATTGCGCGCTAAATGACCTTAGCTGTCGACGCGCCATAAAACAATATACATTCACTGGTCCATTTCCAACTATTTCAAGGCTATTTTAATCTATTTTAAGGCCATTTTAACCTATTTCAAGGCTATTTTAACCCAGTTTACAAACTTTACATGAAGTAAAACTTATTTTCTCATGGTAACAGAAGGTTCTCAATTGGACTAAATAAACAACTCCTGCTTTGATATCTTCCAAATGTCTCCACCTTGTTTTATTAGGTGTACTTTTTTTCTTCTTCAATATTTCCCACTTGTTGGTATCTAGTAACAGATATTTTTTCATAATTCCTGATATTATTAGCAGAGCTTTAGGAAGAAAAGAAACTTTAACCCTTTCCCACGTACAACAAATCTGCAGCAGACGCTTTACCTATGACAAACCAAAGATGGGCTCTACCCATTAATTGTTAAGGATCAATTCAAGCATTTAATTAAAATCCGAAGATTTTACAAAAGGTTTTGTATCTTCACTTTCAGTTTCAAAGTCTTGCGATGAACCAAATACAACTTGAACGTCCAATGATTAGGTTAAAGGGTTTATAGACAATTTGACAATAAAACCCCATTTACTTTCCTTCCTGTCCCCAAATTAAAGTCAATCTAAACAGACAAACATGGTCTCCATCTCTTAAGTGAGCCATCTTATATTCTCTTTTATCAAAGGTATGGAGAGCATCATCTCTCATCTAGCTATTTATACTTTTTGCGCAACAAACCTACAACACACAACTTTGAAAATATCAAGGTAGAAATATAGAAAATATCTAGAGACCAATAAATAGAGTTGAATACATTATGGCAAAAGGAGGAATAGCTTGTTACGAGCAATTAAGGCATCACAATGCTGTGCATATCAAGGAAAGGATTAATCTTTTCTAATATATAGATGATCTTTCACCACACACTTTCAAAACATTGTAACAAAAGTAACTTTTACAGTTTTTAACTCTTTTTATTAATACTACATGTACATTCATTTATTTAGATTTTCACATTTTCAAAGTTTGTTTTATGTTGGAAATGCAACAGAAAACAATGTTGTGGGGGAAATCTTCTCCTTTTCCACTAATTCTTGTCTTTCAAAGCTAGTACTTCTCATTTGTTTAAGTTAATAACTGCAAAGAGTTACAACTTCCATCACTTTAAAGGTGAAAATTGCAAACTAATTTGTGTTCAATCACTGCAAAAAAGCAGGTGCTACAATAATATTACACTGCTTTTCGTCATCTACTTTTACATTATACATAATTTCAATATATTTGTTATAAATAAGAGAAGCTCAACAGGAGCCCTGGAGAATCCGCCTCCTCTAAACATCCGCAATTTGGGTGTTTTTTTTCGTTTTTTTTTTTATTTTTTTTTCGTTCTAGGCCCATATAAGGGCATCAAAAAAAATAAATTTGTCCTGGTTATGTGATCAATTTAAGAGAATTTAAGAGAAGCCCATGCTGCTGTCTGACATGGTTATGTATACCATGAATTTAAGAATAGCTCATGCTGCTGTCCTAGTTATGTGTACAATTTAAGACCTTAACCATTTCACATTCAGACACATCTACAGCCCCTTTGGGGAAAAATAATCAGCAATTTCTTCTTTTGCCATAATGTTTTTCACCTCTCAGAAATAATTGTGTTTTCAAAGTGAGATGCTGCTGATTTGTTGCATGAGGGAAAGGGTTAAGCCTTCAATCAATGAAACCACCAAACTAGAAAGAAAAAACTAAGTTCATATTTGAAGAACATTTAAGTGAAAATCTCTTTGTTCAACCATTCTGTGTAACTCAATAGTGGTAAAGGGAGTTTGAACAGTTACAGTTGAATTACTTTATATGAAATGAAACCGATTTTCATTCTTGTTTCAACTTAAATTAGTGTTGCTAGGCGATAATTTCAACTAAATATTTTTGAGAAACATTTGAATTAACCATAATTGTAATAATAGCATCCTAAGTTGCCGTCTAGCCTATGATTAGACAACTTGTAACAGGTCCTGATGGATAACTTTGATTGTTTAGGTGCTCCAGTAGCCTCCTCCTACTGTCTCCATGCTCTAATGGTTAACCCTTTCCCACATACAACAAATCTCCAAAACACGACTTTGGAAACATGTGAACATGTGAACATATCTTGAGTAATTTCTTCTTTTGTCAATTCCTTTTCAAAAAAGTTGTTTGCTGCTAAGAGGCATCAGAAAGTGCCTATACGTGGGAAATGGTTAAATCCCCGACCTACAGAGTGAGAGGGTTTAATCCCGCTCCAGTCCCCAAAACATCTGCATGTGGGAAAGGGTTAAGTATCCAAAGCATTGCATAATTGAAAATCGTCTAAGAACATACTTGAGTGTCGAATCCTACAAGGTAAATAATCCCTGAAGGGCATGCAAAGATAAATATTTAGTAAGTGGACAATCATTTCAGGTTCAATTATGGATGTATAGACCCCTGTGGGGTTGTTATGATTAACGACTTCATATGTTTTTAATTGATTTATGACAGCTACCTGTCAATAATGCTACTTATCCAACAATATTGATGTCTCAATATACACCTGTAGATGTTAAAATGTACAAACATGCTGTCTAAGAGTAGGCTACATGTTGCTTGCCGGTCAGGGGCATCATTGTAACTCAAGACTTCTTACACATGCAATAAACATTTTGCCAAAGCCAGCGCCGCAGTCCACAACAGGCGACCAACAGTCTTCGTTGGGACACAGTTCCAGCAGGCTAAATATGAAAGAAAACATTGAAAAAATGGCATTTGTGGAGCACATTAAAGATATTAATAAGTATAATTTACTCATTTATTCTACACAACTGAATATCAAATATGTTTGAATAATGTGTGGTCTGCCCTTAACGTTTTTATGTTTCATAGTAAGCCATATGAAGAAACTGATTTTCAAAAGAAAGATGAAAGATCACCAGCGTCTGTGCTCTATCAGGAAATAAGATGATCTAATGCCCTGACTATATTATATAGAATGCATATCTAAATAAGGGAATCAACCCAAATTATGTCAGTAAAAAACATTTTGAATTCAATCCAGAAAGTCTCAGACTCTCACTGTATGTTTGACAACAATGAATCCAAACAAAGTCAATATAAAGTTCAATCAGAGTGTCAAACATGGTGTGAACAAAGTGCCATTTAGGTTGCATCAATTGTCACCATGATGGGAGAGGTGAGAGGAAGGGGGAAAACTGTGAAATACATACAACATACAGAAAGTGGGACCATGTGGGATGCCAGAAAACTATCAGGCTTCTTACAAACCAATTTCTTTAATAATACTCCCAGTTTGTACATGGACAAAAACATATATAAAATGACCATCTTTAAATGATATGACTTTTGATTCCAGCCATTAATGACAGTTATGATAATATGGTTTAACTGGTTTATACAATGTACACATGAAAGGTTCAGCAAAACCGTTCATGAAGGATTCTTCAAACATTGTCTAAATCAGTTAATTACAATGGACATTTGATTCAAATAGTTCAGAGCTATCTTCCTCATGTCTTGTAATTTACGTTCAACTGGGCCACACCAAATTCAACGGCTGTTTGAAGACAATGTAAAGGGGCCCCTAGGTCCTTTCTTGCAAATTATCCCCAAACTTAATCAACGATATTGAATTAACACACCTAAAAAGTGATTAGTATCAAATATTCCCACGGACAGCTTTTTTACAAGACTGTTCTTTCGTTGGTTTCTAAAATTGCTCACCCCAATGGAAATTAAATTGAAATAAAAGTTTCATTTAGCCTTTCAGCAAGTCAATACCCACTTAATTCTAAAGATATAAAAATAATAGATTAATTGTTGGTTTCCTGTACTCCAGAGTGTTTTAAATGCCCCTTAACAAACATTACTAGCACTGTTTTAAATACCCCTTAACGAACATTACTAGCACTGTTTTAAATACCCCTTAACGAACATTA
>JAUELF010248118.1:0-12075 GCA_031471495.1 Clinocardium nuttallii | reverse complement strand
CTATATAAACAATCAAGTACGATAACTCTATCCAGCATTTTATGCAAGTTATGGCCCTGTTTGGACTCAATATCTCAGTAACTTAAAAAGCTGTGGAATAGTCGAGTGTGCTGTCTTCCGACAGCTCTTGTTTCTTTTATCGGCATGTTTCAAAATGTTGCGGCTGTAGAGGCATCAGAAAGTGTCTATATGAGGGAAAGGGTTAATAAAGAGAGTAGAAGCAAATTTCTCAAGACCGTTTCTCACAATAAATAATAAAAGTTGAACTTTTGAATTTTGAATTTAGAATAAAGTTATTTTCTGTTGAATTTGTTAATCATTTATCTGATACCCACAACATTTGAAGCCTTTTGCAGCAGGTGAAACTTAGTACACATGTTCCTAGGAAAAATATGCATGTCTATACCAAGTCACATAACTTAGGCTTTAATAATATTCAGTTATACCCCTTTTTCGACTTAGAAAAAAACAGATGAGCATTGGCGTTGCTCTTGTTATACTTTTCTATCACAATTACAGGGATGTGTGGCCAATTTTGGACAAGAAAAGAGAACAAGGATTTAGAAAGACGTGTGCAAATTGGCTGTCAAATATTGCTCAGGTACATATCTTCATTGATAATCATAAAAATGAAACATCCTACATTTATTTGTCCCACGGTCAATAAAAGCTTGTATCGGCATGTGAACATTTTATGCCCCAAGAATCAAGGATTCATATAAAATATATACCCAATATGTCTGTCTGTGGCAAAAACTTTAACATTCGCCATAACCTATGACCTGCTGGAGATGCATATTCCTTGATAGAATATTTCTTTATATACCAAAATGTTTGACCTTGACATTTTTTATAGAGAAAAGGTTGCAGTCTAAGGGTATTGGTGTTTCTTAACCCTTCCCACCTATAGACATATTTGACACGTCTACTGCAGACGACTTTTGAAAACAATGTGACAAAAAAGAAATTACTTGAAACAAGCAGGTTCTCCTTTTGCCACATTTTTTTCAATTGTTTGTCAGTAATTATATCTTCATTTCTAGAGATTATTCGTATATTGAGTAGATGTTTTCAAAGTAGTCTGCTGCAGATTTGTTGTATGTGGGAAAGGGTTAAACGGAGGTTAAGGGTTCCGTCCGTCTATCACTGTTTTGTTTTTTGGTGAGTGGAATAACTTATGCAGCCACAGGTTTGGTAAAAAAGAATAATTTCGTACTTTTGTGGTCAGTAACTTTGAAAAATAATTTGTCTGCTAAGGTATCTTCATTTTTTGGTAAAAAAGGCAACATAATCCACAGGGACGTGCTCCTCTAATTTCTAAAAATAGATATGACCCTATGCATATATATATATATATAAATATCAACAAGGGTGGACACAGTTTTGGAGGTCGCCTCGTTTAAACTAAAAATATTCAAAGTATTCGAACAAATATATGAAATTGAAGTACGGAATCAATCAATAATGCATTTCTCTATCGAACTAGACCAAAATGAAATCTTTCTCCCTACGTATGTTTATTCCGTTGAAATATGCGCGAATTCGCTAAAAGGACAACAACCTGGAACAAAATCGAAAGTTCCTTCTATCGACATTTCGGAATAGTTCGGGTTTTTTCGTTGCAGTAATTATCAGTGATACTGCGATTGTTTGCCTGGCAACTGTCGAACCATTTAAAAAGGACCGTTAAAAAGAATGGTTCAGATTTTTTCACTGCAGTAATTGTCCGTGATGTTATGCATGCTTCAACGCTTTACCTAATTTATGTCCATTTTACTGTCTTTGACATATTGACAGCTTACGGGGAAATTATCAAACCAACACAATCATTCTAAACAGTTTCCGGGCAAACAATCGCAGTATCACTGACAGTTACAGCAACGAAAAAAAAAAAAAAATTCCAAAATGTCGATAGAAGGAAATTTTGATTTTGGTCCAGGTTGTTGTCCTTTTAGCGATTTCGCGCATATTTCAACGGAATAAACATACATAGGGAGAAAAGTTTCACGATATTTTGGTCTAGTTCGATAGAGAAATGCATTATTGATTGATTCCGTAAAAAAATAGTTGAAGCGAGGCGACCTCCAAAACTTTGTCCACCCTTGTTGATATATATGCATAGGGTCATATCTATTTTTTGAAATTAGAGGAGCACGTCCCTGTGCATAATCTAAGTCAGCATGAGCCATGGTGTTGTAGTGTTTAGTATGACCTTCTTGACAGCAGTTTATCAGATTTTAAGCTATGGCATGATCATACCAAAGATTTAACCCTTTCCCTCATATAGACGCATTCTGACACCACTGCAGCAGACAGTTTTTTGAAAACATAGTGACAAAAGAAGAAATTGCTAAAAACCAGCAATTTCCCATTTTGCCACAATGTTTTCCACTTTTAGTCATAGGTTATCCGTTCAATTATAGTTCTAGACTTTCTATTTTTTGACAAAATATGTTAAAACTCGTATGCTGCAGAATTGTCTTATGAGGGAAAGGGTTAAATCATATAAGCCTTGTCCAGCAATTTCTCCATAAATTTGCCAAAATGAATGTTTTAAACATTTTTCAGTTATTGTACCTTCATGCTTTCAAAGTTGTCTCCTGCAAGTTTGCTGTATGTGGGAAAGGGTTTAGTAATTGTTTGAGAGGATTTGATTAAAATCTTCAAACGTTGTGATATAACTGTTGAAAACTGTGTAAAATGCTTTTTATCCTTTTAATCCATTAAGCATCTCCCATAACAGATATCTATTGCATGCAAGGTAAATGACAAAAACTGTCGATGCCCACTAAACAACATGCTTTCCTTACTATTTGTAATCCTTTCAATTTCCCAGATGCAGACAACTCTAGAAAGTATTTTGGTATATAGATTTATTGCTTATAACAACTTATTCATTCTTTTCCATTATGTTTTCAACTATCACTATAAAATTATACATTCTAACATCATATCAAGTATTAAAATGGTTAAAAATCATTTAAACTGCTGTTCCAACTATTGCAGGAGGAGCCAGACTGTCATTTGCCCAGAATCAATGCATCCTTGTTCATGTCACCAGGGGGAGATAAGTTCTACCAGCTACTTATGTATTTTTCTGGGCATGTTCTGCAGAAAATACTGGACACCGAACTAGGTTGGTGATATTTCTAGTTTGATGCAGTACACTTTATATGAATCAGAACACATAAGGCTTTATGCCATTCTTTTAGAGAAATCCTTTATTGAGGTTTAACCATGATTTTAACTGTTTTCCTGTTTTATTGCTGCATGATGCAATCTGAACAATCTGAACACTAATTTGTGTTCTCTTTGCCTAAACAGTGTAATGCCTTGCCCAAGTGCTTTCTTTCATGATCCCTGTGAAAAGTGTCTAACATATGATTATATAATTTAACTTCACAGCACCTAAGGCAGTTAGCAGATTGAAGTTCTTCAACCTTTCCCAGCAGAATGTGCAGCTAGGTGATGTAATGATGAAAGATCTGATCTGTTCATCTGCTAGACACAGGAAAAATTACTTTGATGTAACTCAGCTAACATTGAAGGCTGGTAAAACTTGGAAAGAAACAGCAGAGTAAGTTTATTCTAAGTTGTATTATATTTCTATTTTCTGTGCAGCAGGTGATCTATTAGCAATATCTTGTGTGGTTGATAGTTGATTGATTGGA
Source organism: Clinocardium nuttallii (assembly GCA_031471495.1). Lineage (NCBI taxonomy): Eukaryota > Metazoa > Mollusca > Bivalvia > Cardiida > Cardiidae > Clinocardium > Clinocardium nuttallii. Next base: position 8,404 of record JAUELF010248118.1, on the reverse strand, counting down.
GAAACAGTATTTCTGTTATGTCATTGTCCAGTCATATGACCATGTATTTTCTGGCTCTCGGTACTCCACACAACATAACCGAGACAACATAACCACCTCCAAAGTTTAGTGGTAGAATGTCTGCCTTGTGTGAGGGAGATCCCAGGTTTGATCCCTCCCGGAGTCATACAACAGACTTTAAAAATGGTAGTGATGACTTTCTCTCCTTGGCGCTGAGGATTGATGGGTTAGCATTATAACCGACTCGCTAGTGTTATGGGAATGGACTATTAGTACTGGTAATTTGTCAAGGAAATAGCATGATACAACTGGGAAATTGTTGGCAGCAAAATACAAGGCAACGTACCCACTTAAGACTCAGCCAATAAAGGCAAGTGGAGCGACTTCAGCAAAAATCCATTATCCCAACCAAAATCAATCTGCAGATATCCATATCAAACCCTGCCCCCCTATGTCGAAGATTCTGGCGAATAAATCACTAAAGAAATGATTACCCTGAAATGATTATTAAAGATGAAGTTAAACACCAATTAGATTTGTAAATAATTATATGGTGCATATTTTTGATCTAAAATCAATATTTGACTCCCTAAACCTAATGTTGTTGTGTTCTAAAGATTCGTCTCACTAAGAACACATGACATCGGGTTAAGTTTGGTAATAAGAGAGAAACTCAGGGAAAAAGATGATGTTGCCTTACTTTTAAAAAGAGCTATGCCAATAAAAGAAACATAGTCACTTTTGTTGTTTGCAGTGAATATGTTAAAGATTACAGAAAACTTAACAAAGAGATCAGGGAACTGGACTATGATGCCAGAGATGAAGATCAGAGAGCTGTGGAAAATTCAATCAATAGGGGAAGGTTAGAAAAACATCATTGACAATCGTTTTTGTATATTAAGGTTTACACTTTCCCACATGTAAAAACACATCTTCTGCCGATATCATTTGAAATAATTGTGGCAAAAGGAGAAATTGATTATGATTTTTCATATTTTGCCTACATGTTTTAAAAAATGTCTATTGCAGATATGTTGTTTCTGAGGTTTACGGTCAGAATTTGAGAATTTACTCTTCAGGTCTATGTTTAATCGAAATTTGAAATATCATGATGGAAAAATATTCCTCAAACTTTACCTTTAATAACCTTTTACAATAAATACAGTAGATGAAAAATGAACTTGCTAATAATGACTACAAGCTAACTTTCCATCAACAGTATATTTAAAGTAATATTCAAATTTGGTTTAGATTTTTTTTAAATATAATTTCTTGTTAACAGTTATTGGTTGGTACACCACCTATTGAGCCATCATTTGAGTTTTTGCCAAGTTCTACTTAATAAGAATTTGGAGTAGTGTCTTCCTTTTCAATCAAGGGCTTGTGAGTTCCAGTCTGTCTGAATGCATTCCGACAATGAACAATAGTGATTGCTTCCTGTTTCATTCATCTTCCACCACTAATTAAAATTCTGTCTTGCAGATACATTTTGACACATCTGCAACAGATGACTTTTGACACCATTGCTCATCAATAATTTCATTTTCATTTAAAGAGATATTCATCAATTTCTGCTGCTTATGTGTTGTATGTAGGAATCAGCTAATATGGAAAATGAAAACAAATGGTCATTTTTAACCCTTTCCCTCATATAGATGCTTTCTGACGTCTCTGCAGCAGACAGCTTTTTGAAAACATAGTTACAAAAGAAGAAATTGGACAAAACGTGCAATTTCTCCTTTTGCCACAATGTTTTCCACTTTTTGTCATTATAACGTTATCCATTCAATTATGGAGATTTTCTATGTTTTGACAAAATACGTTCAAAGTCGTCTGCTGCAGAATTGTCGTATGAGGGAAAGGGTTAAAACATTGTCCAAGACATATTAAACTTTTTCTCATTTCCCTACAAATGTTGTCAACTCAATATTATAATTTTGCTTGTTTTTTCTTTCTTAATAATTTGTCATCAGAAAAACAAAGGAGATTCACAATGTAATTAATGGATAATGAAATAATAAAACTCATAAACTCCATTCCCACATTCAACTAATCTGCAGACGATGACGTTGAAAACATCTAGGCAAAAACATTGAAAATCTGTCAAAATGAAAGCATAATTACTGTAAAAACATTGTGGCAAAAAGAGAAATTGTTCATTTTGAGCAATTGCTCCTTTTGTTACAATGTTGTAGCTGCTTCAAAGGCATTTTATTGTATGTTGGATTATGTTTTATTGTTTTTTCCATTATTGGAATTTTTAAGATCCCTTGTGAAGTAATATAAAACCTATTACAAAAACTCACGATATTCATCTAGGAAAAGACTTAACTTTGGTGATAAAACTTAAAAAGGTATGTATTGACCTGTATTGACCTGTTCCCGCTGGTGACACACAGAAGCTTTCTGATGCCTCTGCAGCTGATAACTTTTGAAAACATCGTGACAAAATTTATTCAAAAGTTATGATATCATTGAACCCTCTCGCACATACAACAAATCTGCAGCAGACGACGACTTTGAAAAACCCCAAGGCAAAAGCATAGAAAATCCCTTTAACCCTATCCCACATACAACAAATCTGCAGCAGACGACGACTTTGAAAAATTCCATGGCAAAAGCATAGAAAATCCCTTAAATGAAAGAACAATAATTTAATATTAAATTTTGAAAAAAATGGTGACAAACGAAGAAATTTTTCGTTTTGAGCAATTTCTTCTTTATATAGTAATGCCATGTCAGAGATTCCCGGAAAACCCCGGAAATTCCATGGACAACCCGGAACGGTTACATGGAAACCCCGGAACAGTTCCATGGATACCCTGGAATGGTTCCGGGGACCCCAGAGTATTCGGACCATTTCCAGCGTTTCCGCATTTTATCATTAAATTACTTGGTTTTTTCCATGGTTTTTCCATGGTTTCCGTGTATTTTCTGTTAAGTCCCCGGAAAAGCTACAGCCGGGATATAAGGGAGAGGGTTGAAGAGATTTGCCATATTTAACCCTTTCCCTCATACAACAATTCTGCAGCAGACGACATTTAACATAATTTGTCGAAAATTAGAAAATCTCTATAATTGAATGGATAACCTATGACTAAAAGTGGAAAAACATTGTGACAAAAGGAGAAATTGCTCGTTTGAGGGTAAATATTACAGTGTTTACAGGAGTTGGTTGTACTCTCAAAGCGGCTCGCCAAAATAAAATGGCCCATTAACTTCTTTCGTAATTTCTGAAAAGACCTACAAGGTTAATACAATGACATGTCAGTGAAAAGTGCTAATTTCCTACCTCACAGGTCCCGCTTTCACTAACATTGCAAAATTCCATTTTCGGACTAAGAAGCAATCTAAAAAAAAAAAGGGAACCTGGAATTTTATCAAATCTGGAAATTCCAAAAGGTTCTATAAATAGATTGCGAGACTGGTATTTGATTGTACTTAAATCTCATAATTATACAGGGATTCCTCTATTGGCAGGTTAGCCTGTTGGTTCCATGTTTTTTGCCCCGTTCTTACCGGAACAATTTGTATCCAGTCCATGTGGTTGTTTAACCCAGTCCCTATTTAACTTCTCAAGTTAGACGCAGGATTTATGTCTTATTAACATGCAAGAGGTTATAATGTCTAATTAATACATGAAGCTTTACCAGATTATCTTTGTCTCCTCTCCATTTGTCGCAGTGCTTTCAAAAGTTGTCTGCTGTAAAGGCATCAGAAAGTTTCTGTATGTGGGAATGGGTTGAACTTGGTCACAATGGGTTGAACTTGGTCACAATGTTTATGGGGTTTAGTATCTCATCCAAGATAATTGTTGTCCGGTCAGATTGCCTAAACAAAGTACCTACATGTTATTGTTAGGTTTTTTACCATTAATAAGTGAAATTTTATGAGATAATCTTTGTCTGCTCTCTAGTCTCAGCAATCTTTGTCCAATCTTTATTAAACTTGGTCATAATGTTTATGGGCATAGTGTCTCAGCTGTGTTTAATTTCAATAGTTTTCCACATATTATGTAGTTTTATTTATAGCTAGCTAGCTTGTACTCCTTGACAGTTGCATGTTTGAGAGTTTGTCATTCTTGCCATGGTAAGCAATATTGCTGATTGACTTTGAAAACTTTTACATAAATTTTGGTGGAAAAGTAATATTTATAGACTTGAGTGTGACACTTTCAGGTAAGGAAGTAGAGAGAAATCAATGTTGGAGTAGAGTGTAAGAAATATTGGACGGGAACCAATTCCCATGTGACAGTCTATGACAGTCTGGTAGCATGATGGAATTTCCGAAACCCCGCTTTAAGTTCCACTCCATGTTCCTCAGTGACATACAGAAATGACGAAATCCAATTCTAGTCAGAGTTTTACTGGGGGATACAGTTAGCTTACTTTGTTTTGTTAACATTATTGAAGTTTTGTTTCTGACAGTTGGATGGTGGATAGAGGATATTTGTTGTATATTCCCTAACACTTGTGTGTTCTATTGGATCCGTATTGATTTTGAAGAGATTTCGGATTGAGGAGGTGAAGCCTATGAGATACAGAATAACACTTGTTGTCTCTTGCAATTTAATGTTCCAGTGGATCTTTGAATTCTAACCATTTTTCGGATGTTTTTTAGAGCTGTCTGCTTTGGAAACATCTAGGAAATATCTGTAATATCTTAAAAGATTTGAAAAAGAATTTTTATACCAAGTGTCGTCTGCTACTAAGGCATCAAATGTCATAAGCATCAGGGAATGGGTTAAATCCCATATCAAAGCACGGTGAAGCTAATAACCCGGCCAATAAGGGTATTATTGTGTGTAGAGCAATGGATTAGTGAATATTGTGGAATTAAAACTTCAGGAAAACTCTCGGGGAGATTATTGCTAGTGCTGATTAACTTCTGATTTCATCTCTTCCTTGTTAGCTGGTCTTCATTTGGAAATTTATTGCCAACATATTAATTGAAATGAACTTTTGAGAGTGACGGTCTGCTCTAAAAGTATCTTAAGGATGAAAGTATAATTACTCACTTTTGTACAATTTAGATGAGTTGAAAAGAGTGTTGGAAAAGGATAAATATATCATTTAGAGCCATATTATTTCTCAATTTAAAAGTTTTTGCAAAAGGTGTTAGACATTGGCTGTTGTGATGGGTTAGTTCTGATATATCTCTGTTGATATACTGGTCTTGATTTGGAATGTTTATCCACTGCATATTTACTCTTGTTTATTAGGATGTTAAGGAGCCAGGATTCTTATATATATCAGAAATATTGCAAATTGAATCAATTATTTGATGAGTTTGTACTCTAACTTTCAATTTTGATAGAAATCTCAGTCTTTTAGATAGAATCATTCACTTTAAGTATTTGCCCAATGTTTTTGATGTGTTATATCCATCATATTTTTAGATGCCTTTTAGTACTCTGATATTTTGTTTAGTTTTGATACAGGTTCAATATACTTTCGTGAAAGTAGTCTGTTGCAGAGGTATCAAAAGATGAATCAAGAATGAGTTTAAAAGAAAATATATGAGTGAATGCAATTTCAAATGTTGTGACAAAATGAGTGGTTTCAAAAGTCATCTTCTGCAGATACATCAAAGTGTGCCTGCATGGTGGAAATGGTGAATTAGAATTGTTATGAAACAATTTGCAATAAAGACTTCTCGCAATATTTGATACTTATAAATTGATACTGCTGCCTTAGATTCATTAACCCTTTACCTCACTCAGAAACATTTATATACCTCTGCAGCAGACAACTTTTCAAAACATTGTGACAAAAGTGAGCAATCTTAAGCTGGGGTATTGCGATACCCTTGGCGTCGCCTGCATCTGCATTGTCACAAAACTATTAAAAGTACTGCAGGGATCCTGTAGGTCTATGTAGGCCAGATTATTTAATTATTCTGTATCCGTGTAGTCGTATTTGGTGATTGAGTCTTCTTGGCTTTCCAGTTTTACATCTTGTATAGTCATCTTGGTATAACTGAGAGTATTGTTGGCTTTCCAGTTTTACATCTTGTATAGTCATCTTGGCATAACACTAATAAGTAAGGCTCCAATCCTAGAGTTTGTTTCAAAAGTTGCATCTAGGATTGTGCTACATGTAAAGGGACAGTGACAGTTCTGTTCAGAATGCTTGGATGCATGGCAAAGGCTGACCTGGGTCGTAACTGTCAAATGACAGCAACTCGCCAAAAGACTCTGTTCAAAATGCTTGTCAATGGCTGACCTTGGTCTTCACTGTTAAATTACAGCAACTCGCCAAAAGGCTCTGTTCAGAATGCTTGGATGCATGCCAAAGGCTGACCTGGGTCTTTGCTGTTAAATGGCAGCAACTCGCCAAAAGGCTCTGTTCAGAATGCTTGAATGCATGGCAAAGGCTGACCTGGGACTTTGCTGTTAAATGACAGCAACTCGCCAGAAGGCTCTGTTCAGAATGATTGGATGCATGACAAAGGCTGACCTGGGTCGTCACTGTTACATGACAGCAACTCGCCAAAAGGCTCTGTTCAGAATGATTGGATGCATGACAAAGGCTGACCTGGGTCGTCACTGTTACATGACAGCAACTCGCCTAAAGGCTCTGTTCAGAATGCTTGAATGCATGGCAAAGGCTGACCTGGGTCTTTACTGTTAAATGACAGCAACCCGCCAAAAGGCTCTTTTCAGAATGCTTGGATGCATGGCAAAGGCTGACCTGGGTCTTTACTGTTTAATGACAGCAAGTCAACAGAAGTTGTGTAATGGAGTTTTATCAGACAAATAGAGTATATTTACCATAAAACTTTTGATAAGAGATTTCTCTCCCTAGTGATATCAAAACATGTGTCGAAAAGAGTGTATGGGCACAAGTTTAATGTTACAGAGTAATTTAATCTGGAGGCTTTTTGAAAAAAGTAGCTGTGTTTATGGCATATCTGTAATACAATGGGAAATGAATGCTGACATACTGGTGGCCACATATTATATGACATCATTTTATATCATTCAGGCAACTGGCAATCAATCTCTGATTATAATTATTTCCTCTTAGGATATTATGATTTAATATAAATATTTGTATTATCCTTTGCATGTCCTATTCAGCATCATATGTAAAATTGAATACACTACACTTTTCTGTTTAAAGGTCTTCCACAATCTTTGTCTATAATAATGTTAAGGTGAACATTGGTGCATTTATTATGCAGTAAACTCTTTTTTATTGAACCTGTGTAACTAGCATATGGCTAGACCAGGTTCTATACTGTTGCCTAAAATTGGCTATGGATTCTTCAAGTTGCAAAGCTGTACAAGTCTAATTTAATTATTCAGCCTTGAAAGGGATAATAATGCACAGGTGAAACAATTAAGAGCCATTTTTACCTGACAAGGTTTTAATGATTTATTTTCCTGCCTGAATGTCATAACCACATGTCTGTGAGTTAACACTTACAAAACATGGACATTTATAAACTTGAATGGACGTCACAACTGCTTAGTGGACACGTCACATGGAAAGCAATCTATGTCAGACTCCAAGCAAAGATCCAGATCAGCCTCCACCTCCATGGAATCTGATCAGGATCTTCACTGTTCTCCATCTAGTTGTAAACCCTTTACCATCATGATGAGCATTTTCAGCTTTGGCCCCAATGTTTCCAACTTTATTTAACAATTAAGCTATCTTTTATTGAGAATTTCCAGGTTTTTGTCACTATGTTTTCAAAGTCGTCTGCTGCAGATTTGTTGTATGTGGGAAAGGGTTTAAACGCATCACGCAAATGGAAGCCTTCGAAGGACAAAAAAGGAAACAAATAATAACATTTTTGTTTATACAAATATGTTATTTGATTATTATTACCATTAATTTCAAAAGCTTTGAAGATGAGTTACCAAGTTACTGGTGTAGTTGTGGAATGTCCACAGGCATTATTCTAGCCTAGTACTGGTTTGTTTACCCAGGGATCATGTATAAGTTAACTGTCCCCGTTATATAACTTAAATAATGTTGAAAGTGGCGTAAAACCCCAATAAAATGAATAAATGAATAAAGTAGAATGTCAACCTTTGGTGTTTAAGGTCACGTTTGGTCCATTGTCAGGACATACCAAAGAGAATAAAATTGATGTGGGTTACCAGTATTACTGTCACTAATGTGAGGATAAATGGTCAAGTTGTATTGGTAACTTACTCAGGAATTGATGTGGGTTACCAGTATTGCTGTCACTAATGTGAGGATAAATGGTCAAGTTGTATTGGTAACTTACTCAGGAATTGATGTGGGTTACCAGTATTACTGACTTACTAATGTGAGGATAAATGGTCAAGTTGTATTGGTAACTTACTCAGGAATTGATGTGGGTTACCAGTATTACTGTCACTAATGTGAGGATAAATGGTCAAGTTGTATTGGTAACTTACTCAGGA
>JAUELF010248108.1:0-12076 GCA_031471495.1 Clinocardium nuttallii | reverse complement strand
GATACTAGTGGGATAAGATCAGACAACTAACAGATACTAGTGGGAGAAGATCAGACAACTAACAGATACTAGTGGGAGAAGATCAGAAAACTAACAGATACTAGTGGGATAAGATCAGACAACTAACAGATACTAGTGGGAGAAGATCAGACAACTAACAGATACTAGTGGGAGAAGATCAGAAAACTAACAGATACTAGTGGGATAAGATCAGACAACTAACAGATACTAGTGGGAGAAGATCAGACAACTAACAGATACTAGTGGGATAAGATCAGACAACTAACAGATACTGTGGGATAAGATCAGACAACTAACAGATACTAGTCAAGATGTCATTGATTTGGTTGATTCATGCCAAAGAAACTGACTTACATATTTCATTTACTTATTAATCAATGAAATAAATATATTAAATGATTTTTCAAATTGTTTTGTAGAATGTTGTTTTTAGACTTGATGTGTTTGTATAACTAAGTAAAGCTTTGATAGAGAGTAGAAAACACTACAGGAAAAGGAGTCATTCCTCATTTTTAGCAATTTCCCTAAATTCTCAACAATTCAAAAGTTGTCTGCTACATTGCAGTTGCATCATAGGTCCTCTTTGAATGGGTAATATGAAAACTTGAACTTCTTTACTTCATGAAGATGCATTTTGAAACAGCACCAGAGGGCATTTGAAAACGTTGAGGAAAAAGGAGCAATTTAAGCCTTTGCAGCTATTCAATAATCAGCCTTACATAATTTCTCATTTTCATATATCTAAAGCTATCTACTCGAGACTTGATCCAGGAAGTGGTTAATTTAGAAGTTTTCTTTGTTATAATAGAATGTAGCTCCGTTTGATGATGAGTGTTGATTACAAGCCTTGTGAAGAGTTGATGATAAGACTTTGGGGCCACAGAAAAACATGCCTATCTTTGTTCTGAAACAAAAAAAGAGTCTTCTATGGTACATGACAGTAAATCTATGGTACACATCAGTTATATCATTAAGTCTATGGTACACATCAGATATATCAGTAAATCTATGGTACACATCAGATATATCATCAAGTCTATGGTACACATCAGATATATCAGTAAATCTATGGTACACATCAGATATATCAGTAAATATATGGTACACATCAGATATATCAGTAAATCTATGGTACTCATCAGATATGTCATTAAGTCTATGGTACACATCAGATATATCAGTAAGTCTATGGTACATGTCAGTTATATCAGTAAGTCTATGGTCTATGGAACACATCAGATATGTCAGTAAGTAAATGGTACACATCAGATATGTCAGTTAGTCTATGGTACACATCAGATATATCATTAAGTCTATGGTACACATCAGATATATCAGTAAGTCTGAGGTACACATCATATATATCATTAAGTCTATGGTACACATCAGATATGTCATTAAGTCTATGGTACACATCATATATGTCATTAAGTCTATGGTACACATCAGATATATCAGTAAGTCTGAGGTACACACCATATATATCATTAAGTATATTGTACACATCAGATATATCATTAAGTCTATGGTACACATCATATATGTCATTAAGTCTGAGGTACACATCAGATATGTCAGTAAGTCTATGGTACACATCATATATGTCGGTTAGTCTATGGTACACATCAGATATATCATTAAGTCTATGGTACACATCATATATGTCGGTTAGTCTATGGTACACATCAGATATATCATTAAGTATATGGTACACATCAGATATATCAGTAAGTCTATGGTACACATCAGATATGTCATTAAGTATATGGTACACATCAGATATATCAGTAAGTCTATGGTACACATCAGATATATCAGTAAGTCTATGGTACACATCAGATATGTCATTAAGTCTGAGGTACACATCAGCTATAGCATTAAGTCTATGGTACACATCAGATATATCATTAAGTCTATGGTACACTTCAGATATGTCATTAAATCTGAGGTACACATCAAATATGTCAGTAAGTCTATGATACACATCAGATATGTCATTAAATCTGAGGTACACATCATATATATCATTAAGTCTATGGTACACATCAGATATGTCAGTTAGTCTGAGGTACACATCAGATATATCATTAAGTCTATGGTACACATCAGATATATCATTAAGTCCATGGTACACATCAGATATATCAGTAAGTCTATGGTACACATCAGATATATCATTAAGTCTGAGGTACACATCATATATGTCAGTTAGTCTATGGTACACATTAGATATATCATTAAGTCTATGGTACACATCAGATATGTCAGTTAATCTATGGTACATATCAGCAAGTCTATGGTACACATCAGATATGTCAGTAAGTATATGGTACACATCAGATATGTCAGTAAGTATATGGTACACATCAGATATGTCAGTTAGTCTGAGGTACACATCAGATATATCAGTTAGTCTATGGTACACATCAGATATATCAGTTAGTCTATGATACACATCAGATATATCAGTTAGTCTATGATACACATCAGATATATCATTAAGTCTATGGTACACATCATATATGTCATTAAGTCTATGGTACACATCATATATGTCAGTTAGTCTATGGTACACATCAGATATGTCAGTTAGTCTATGGTACACATCAGATATATCAGTTAGTCTGAGGTACACATCAGATATGTCAGTTAGTCTGAGGTACACATCCCTATGTGTCACCCTTATAAGGTAGGTGACCCAACTACATAACTTTTAAACCCTTACCACTTTTGAAAACATTGTGGGAAAAGGAAACATTGTTTAAAGTATCATGTTGCAACTCTTACACCAGCTATAATATCTCCTTTTTTGCTCGGATGTTTTCATAGAACATGTTGTATCAGGTAAACAGGGAAGAGAAGTAAATGTTGATATCAGAAATATAGCAAACATATCAATAAGTATAACCATTTAGGTATGACCATGATAATAGCACAGACACTATGATATGTTTTCTGATAACGATAGATCTAGTATTTCAAATTGAATAGTTTAAATAAGATCTGTCAGAAATACAGAAAACAGGGCTCAAGAAAAAACAAACCATAGATTATGCAGAATTTTATGTGCACGAGTAGAAACAGACAGGAGACTCCTTGATGTCTAAGCACTCATCTCATAAATCAGGTGCCATTCCTGGATAGGTTATAATGGCTGATCTTTGGATATATGTGCCAATATTATTTACATGATAGAATATCGCACGTAAAAGGATATTTTCTGAAAGGAAGAATTTATTTTGTCCAGTCATATGTTTACCTTTTCCCAAAAAATAGATACTTTATGGTGCTTCGGCAGCTTACAACCTTTGAACACATTGTGGTAAAAGCATAAATTGATAAAATGAGCAATTTCTCCTTTTGCTACAATGTTTTTAACTTTATTCAATAATTGTTCTTTCATTTATAGTGAGCTTCCATATGTATGTCTAGATGATGTTGCAGAATTGATGATTGAGTGAGAGAGAGTGTTGATGATTGAGTGAGAGAGAGTGTTAATGATTGAGTGAGAGAGAGTGTTGATGATTGAGTGAGAGAGAGTGTTGATGATTGAGTGAGAGAGAGTGTTGATGATTGAGTGAGAGAGAGTGTTAATGATTGAGTGAGAGAGAGTGTTAAGCAGTAATAAGACTTTTGTCAAATACAAGTTTTTGAAAAATGTTTCTGTACAGTTGATGCACAATACCACTCAGGCTTACTTACCCCGGGTGATCTTTGGCGATATCTGGCAGGATTTGGTCCCAATTTGGACGGCCATAGTGAGTTTTTTGATGAAGTCCAGTGATTGGGTCATAAATCTCCTCATCATGCATGACTATGTTTTTGGCCTTAAAAAGAATAACAAAATATTACTATCTATGAACCGGATGCCTGTTGATAACATTGTGGGAAAATGAACTGATAATGATAATGCTTTTTATTGGTGATGTCATTTTTCTGTATGTTTATATTGAAGATGTTTCTACAGTGGTCTGTTACAGGAAAATAGACAACAAAGTCAAAAGGTTTTAATTTTGAAGAGACATAATCAATTTCGATATGTCATATTATCTGTGCACCCATCATTCTAGTTTAAATAAAGACAAATGGCACCTATATTAACAGGTATCCCACCTGATATCACAGTTATATACAGATAAATGGCACCTAGTAAAACAGGTTTCCCATCTGATATCACATTTATATACAGATAAATGGCACCTAGTAAAACAGGTATCCCATCTGATATCACATTTATATACAGATAAATGGCACCTAGTAAAACAGGTTTCCCAACTGATAACACAATTATATACAGATAAATGGCACCTAGTAAAACAGGTATCTAGAAGTACATATAAATCTTAATAATAAAATATCTTTGTAGAAGTGGACATAAATCTTAATAATATATATCTTTATAGAAGTAGATATAAATCTTAATAATAAGTATCTGTAGAAAAAGACATAAATATTAATTAATTATATCTTTGTAGAAGTAGACATAAATCTTAATAATTTGTATCATTGTAGAAGTAGATATAAATCTTAATAATATATATCTTTGTACATATGTCAGGATTAGGTCAATATTGTTGAGTTATATTTGAACAAAAAATCATACTCACAAGATTCCTATCCCAGCCTCGTGTCAGGTATATGAAGTAACTCAGAAACTGGATTCCCCCGCTTTTGGCCATCTCGTGATCGTAGTACTTCAACAAGTCATGCATCCATTCAAAGGCATTTGTATCCGGGCATATCCAGTAGAAATAGACCTTTTTTACCTTGAAGTCAGGAGAAGCAGTTTTCTTTTTATACCTAAAAGCAGTAAGTAAAATAATGTTAGAGCCTCAATCAAAATAGTTGATGGTCATAGAGTGTGAGACATTCTCTATTGAAATGTTAGTATCTAATGAACTTTACAATAAGCCATGGGATCTTTGAGACCAGCAAATATTAACCCTTTCCCTCAAAGTCTTCTGCTGCAGAATTATCATATGAGGAAAAGGGTTAAGACCAGCAAAATTTACTTTTTTCCTCAGATAGACGCTTTCTGACGCCTCTGCAGCAGACAGCTTTTGAAAACATAGTGTAAAAAAAAAAGAAGCAGAAATTGCTCAAAACAAGCAATTTCTCCTTTTGCCACAATGTTTTCCACTTTTAGACATAGGTTATCTATTCAACTATAGAGATTTTCTATTTGACAAAATTTGTTCGAAGTTGTCTGCTGCAGAAATGTCATATGAGGGGAAGGCTTAAGATCAGACTGTGCCTCTTTACAGGAGAGTCAAGTTCTGTTTGCCATTTGAAAAATGGACACAAACTGACTGTACATGTAGAAGACAAGACAAGACAATATCATTGAAATAAGCTTATACAACTTCTAGTCATACAACATAATATAACAACAAATTACATGACATGTCCCGTTTCAAATAAATAATAAATGTTTATGGAAGAAGGATTGGTAATAAATAAACAATAAATTAAAAAAATATTGGTAAGGTTAGTCCTATCATTTTTCAATAAGTCTTATATCGAAGTACATATGTATATGCAATTTGATCACAATTAATGTTAATTTCGAGACTTCCAATGATAGATATTTGTGTTGACAGTTGTAACCATAGTGGCATGTGTTGTACAAACCAGACAAAAATCTGCCATCAACCCATTTCTTTATAGAGACCTCTTTTCACCATGTGGCAAACAAAATCTTGCAAATGCTGTGGGTTCTATATAATTAACTTTTCCCTCAACATTTTAAAACAGTTTCAAAATTTAACTTATTTGTTTTCTGAATGTTACAATAATTACGCATATATACAATTATAACAAGAGGTACATGTGAGGTTCCAGATATTTACAACCACTAAATTAGTCATATCAATGTTACTTAACACTTTCCTATTTCAAGTAACTCTGCATGCCTTATTTAGATTTTAAAACTAAATATCCATAAAAACAAGCCTCAACCCTGGTGGCCACATTTATGCAACAGATACGAAGAAGATTTTTGAAGTTTTGAATACACACATGTAAGGAATACAAGCTACTTTCCCTTGAAACCAGGATTTTCAATGGATCGTAACATTTTATCAAGCTTGGTAGAGGGTCACCTAAGGAACATTTGAGCTAAATTATTTTCGAATTGGGCTAGTAATTTCAGACAAACAGATTTTTACTTTATACATATAAGACAAAAAATCCCAGCTGCCTAGCGGCTGACCTTTTTAGCCGATTTGAATAGTTTGAACAATCTTGTTATAGGGACCCAAGGAACATTTATACAAAATAATTTTAAAATTTGGACTAGATTTTTGGACAAGCAGATTTTTAAAGTTTTCACTATAAACACAAGACCTTGAGCTGAGGGTGTTTCTCCATTTTTATATTTAATTGTATCAATAAATATGTCAAATAAAAACTTAAGTCGATGAAATGTAAAAAGTAAGTGAAGATCAATGCATTGTTGTCAACATGTCATGATAAATGATAAACTCACTACATGTTTATATCTTTATACATACTATAGACTGATCAATAATCATACAGTATGTTGTCACTCATTGCAATCACTATGATTAGGATGGTAACTTTTTACAGATATGTATCAACATAGAAATAAATAAGTCATGGGATAATAAAGAAGTTGGAATGTGTTAATAAAGCTGATTATCACAAAAGATAAAATGTTTGATAGACTTCAGTACACAATTTGTGTGAAAGTGCGTCTAAACGTTTTATAATGTCAATACATGTAGGTATAATTGTGACTGTTGAAGAGCAAGATCTGGGACAGGTGATTAATGCTTGGTGCTCTTTGGACTACAAACAAGTATAGTAACACTAGTTAGATTGGTACAGTTGATTAATGCTTGGTGCTCTTTGGACTACAAACAAGTATAGTAACACTAGATGGATTGGGACAGGTGATTAATACTCGGTGCTCTTTGAACTACAAACAAGTATAGTAACACTAGTTAGATTGGTACAGTTGATTAATACTCGGTGCTCTTTGAACTACAAACAAGTATAGTAACACTAGTTGGATTGGGACAGGTGATTAATGCTCGGTGCTCTTTGAACTACAAACAAGTATAGTAACACTAGTTGGATTGGGACAGTTTTTGTTTGTCAAGGAATAAACATTTTGTGGAGGAGTCAATTTGGAAGGTTGGCTATAGTTTTAAATTACGTGGGTAGGGTAAAATAGCAGTAAATCTTTCAGAATATTTCATAGAGATTAATTGAATCCCTCTTCCCTACACTCAGAGTGGTGCCATGCAGAACCATTCTTAATTAAACAACTTCAAAACATTTAATCGAGCCATTTCTCCATTTCTAGGAAATAATGGCTCTAGAGTCGATTCATGTATTCACAAATCATTCTAAATGTCAGTTTAATTTTTTAATTTCACAAATAAGACACAATTGTTGATAATTGATAATTGGAACAAAGTTGGATAGGTTGGTGATCATTGACCATGGTAGCAGTGGAAGACAAGTACATCTAGAAGAGATACAGCAGGAGAGAAGGCGGAAAACAAAATGCATGAATATAGTTTGGTTCCAAACACCATAATAAGTTCCAACACATTCTACGATTGCTCTACTCATAATTGACTTGATAATGGTTTTTCACCTACAGACGCAATAGCAGCAGACAACTCCCGAAAACATTGTGACCATAGGGGAAATTGCTCATGATGAGCAATTTCTCTTTGGCCACAATTTTTTCAACTTTATTTAACAATTAAGCTATCTTTTATGGAAAATTTTCAAGTTTTTGTCACAATGTTTTCAAAGCCATCTGCTGCAAATTTATTGTATGTGGGAAAGGGTTAAGAGTTGTCAGCTTTGAACGCATGGTAACTAAGAGTTTCATATCGAGGAAATACAGACTTTCTGCTTTTAATACAAAATTTTACATGATTTTCTTTAACGATTGAAATATATGATATAGATGCCTTTTAAAGGCAAATTAATATCTCCTTTTTCACGTTCTTTTATAAATGATTGCACTTCTAATTTTCCAACTTAATATCTTTCAAAGCATATCATATTAGGTAAATAGGTACTTTGTATGCATGTTATGTCTTTATTTCCCTCTAAATCAATAACATGTTTAGGTCATCAAGTTGTTGTATTTATCATTACTCATGTGAGATGTCTTGAAATTGAAAGATACTACAAATATCATAGAATTGTGCAGTCATTACGCAATGAACCCTTTCCCACATGTATACAACAAATCTGCAGCAGACAACTTTGAAAAAGTCTACTAAAAAATATGGAAAATCTCTATAATTGTAGGTATAATTACTGAAAAAAGTTGAAAACGTTGTGGCAAAAGGACAAATTGCTCGTTTTGAGCAATTTTCCTTTTGTCACGATGTTTTCAAAAGTTGTCTGCTGTAGATGCATCATAATGCCTCTTTAGGTGGGAAAGGGTTAAGGAAACAAAGGTTTTGGTAAATACACGGAAAACAGAAAAACAAGTCAAGACATGTTTAAAGAATTTCTTTGTAGTTAAACTTGTATTAATAAGATGTTCATTCATTATTATTAAACTCTTTGATTTCAAAGAATCTGCAATCTGGATTAACCGCAATGCCTTAATAAACAAGTTTCGATTCTTTTTGGGCAGATGTCTGAGAAACATTTTTTAACTCTTTTGTTTCAAGATTCGCACATCCATGTACAACAAATCAGTAATAGCAGACTACAAAGAAAAATGCTTTTTTGCAAAAATATGGAATATGGTTATAAAGGAAAGTATCAACAACAAATAGTTGAAAACAGTGTGACAAAATGACTGATTGCTAATCATGAGTAAATTCTCCCATTGCCATTATGTTAATGTAAGCCTTCTGCTTCAGATGTGTCAAAATGCTTTCAGCAAATGGGAAAAAGTCAAACCTTCACTGAATTTGATGAAAATCTCTTCTATAAACGTTTTACAGTTGGAAGACATCAGACTCAACAAACACTTTTACAAAATATAGACCACAATTATAATATAGTAATAATTAAGTAACTATATTTAGTTTGATTCATAAAATATATCAAAGGTCTTTACTAGTTTAACTGAAGATTTCTGATTGAGAAAAATGAGTGACAAACCCTTTAAACATGAATTTTTCTGAAAAGGGGAAACAAGGTTAAATAATAACATTCTCTGAATCACATACCCTTCTGTTAGCCGGTTGCTTCATAATAAATATACAAAACAAAATATTACAAACAAGAATATACTCATTACCGGAAAGAACCAATATTTAACCGTTTCCTACATATAGTCGCCTTTGAAGTAGACAACTTTATATAATAATTAAAATCTCATTTATGGAGATTTTTCACATTTTTGTCAATATTATTCAAATGTTGTCAGCTGAGAAATGTGTTGTATGTGGGAGGGTTAATCTTATTTCACCAGAGGCCTCTTGAAAACACTGTGGAATAAGAGGTCCACTAGGCCCACTAGGCCCACTAGGTCCACTAGGTCCACTATTGTCCACTATTGATAGGCAAAAAGAAATTCACTATAGCCATATAAGGTAAAACAGCTCTGTGAACTGACAGCCATTTTTTTCAGACCAATCAAGATTGCATGAAGGAATCTTGTAGAGCGTTACCAAAAAACAATTCTACAAAATTATTTGAAAATCAGCCAAACAGATTGGGAGGAGAAGATTTTTAAAAGTTAACTATAGCCATATAAGGCAAAACATCCCCCAACTGTCAGCCATGTTTTAAGACCAATCAACATAGCTTAAAGGAATCTGAAAATCGATCACCCACAAAACATTTATTCAAAATTTCACTATAGCCACATAAGTTTGATTGCTTGAGGGCATCCGAAAGAAGATAATCTGAAGAACAATTAATCTGAAGAACAATTCTACTTTCACTTTAGCCATATGAAGCAAAATAGCTCTGAACCCCCACCCTGGCACCCATGTTTTTCACATATCAAACATTGTTTGAAGGAATCTCATACAGGGTCGCCAAAGGCACATTTCTAAAAAATCATTTGAAAGTTCGTCTGACAATTTCAGAGGAAAAGAATTTTAAATTTTCACCACCGCCATATAAGGCAAAACAGCTGCGTCCCCTGGCAGCCATGGTTTTTGACCAATTAACATGTCTTGAAGGAACATGAGAGGGTTACTATTAAACCATAATTTTGCACTTATCCAAAATACTTGAATGAATTAAAGAAATGACATTTAGAGGATGCATATGCTAACTGTGAAATTTCATACAAATTGGCCAAGTGGTTGTGGAGAAGTTGATTGAAACAAAACTTGTATGCAAGCATGCACAGCGGACAATTCACCATGACACAAGCTTGAATGGCTTTCAGCCAGTAAAGCTTAAAATATAATAAATTGATCTTGATGTTTTCAGTTTTGGACAACGCATCAAAAGTTAGTAGTTTAGTAACCAGTTTAGTTATTTCCTGAGTAGTCTTGGATCACCAGTAAGAGATTTGGTACCCAGTTTAGTTATTTCCTGGGTAGTCTTGTATCAACAGTTAGTAATTTGGTACCCAGTTTAGTTATTTCCTGAGTAGTCTTGTATCAACAGTTAGTGATTGGTACCCAGTTTAGTTATTTCCTGAGTAGTCTTGTATCAACAGTTAGTGATTTGGTACCCAGTTTAGTTATTTCCAGAGTAGTCTTGTATCAACAGTTAGTGATTTGGTACCCAGTTAAGTTATTTCCGGAGTAGTCTTCTTTGAGAAAAGATTTGTGAGAACAAAAATCTTAACAATTAGAAAACATTTGAAAAAGTATGAAGTTACTTGTGTTGAGCAAATTCCCAGATTGACAATGTTTTCTGAATCTGTATTATGTTAGTGACATCAACGTTATCTCTTTCATAAGAAATCAAACTGATTAACTCATACAACTTGTCTTTGATGGTATTAGAGTTGACAACATAATTGTTACCATGGTTATAGAATTACTGCTTTAAATCTAATATTGTTTTCTAATTAAGATTCAAAATTATATGTAAATTTGGCAATTGTTAAGGAGGTGACGTTGTTTACTTGTTTTCAACAAAACAGGAAAATAGGCGTTTAGGATATTTTGACTAACGTATATCCAGCTTGTGCACAGTCTGATCAGAATCTGCACTGTTCTCCAATGAGTATATGGTCCACTAAACAAAAAAAAGAGATTTTCTATGTTTTGACAAAATATATTCAAAGTCGTCTGCTGCAGAATTGATGTATGAGGGAAAGGGTTAAACAATCCACTTACCAGATATGCTTAAGAACAGAAGCAAATGGGGTAACTCCGATTCCTGCTGCAACAAATATATCCACTTCATAACTAAAAATATCTTCTGTGGCGGTACCAAATGGCCCATCTACTGCCATCCTGCAAGAATAACAAAAACTGTCAGTGGACACCAAGTTGATACATTCAATTAAATCTGGCATGATTTATCAAGTGTTTTATGTTTTGAAAGTATCATTGGAATACCTTCTTGAACATCAAAAATAATATTTTGATATAAAACTGAAAACATTATAGAAAAGGAAAAAATTGCTGTTTACAAAGTAATCTGCCTTGCAAAATGTAGCATCTGTAATATTGGAAGTAACACTTCGATATTTTTGTAAAATGGTAAAATCATGTTTCTTTAGAGCAGTTTTTACTTTAACCACAAGTTTCGAAAGTCTGCAGCTTCAGGAGCACTCAGGTTGGCTGAATATATAGTTATGACTTTTCCAACTGTGTCAGAATATACTATACATTAGCTAAGGTATTTTTAACACCATTCAAACAAACAGGTTAAAATCTTCTCTAAATGTTCTGAGACTAAATGATTACTGAAAATGTTTTATATTTCCCATCCACTAATCCAGTCTAAGCTGTGTCAAAAAATGTTAAATTTTAATTGAAACTCTTTGTACAACATCAATCCAATCTAAGCCACCTTCAAATTTAAATATACATTATCTAACACAAACTGTTCCAGGCAAAAATCAATACTGTAGGAGACAACTTCTGTATCAAATACTGTAGGAGACAACTTCTGTATCAAATACTGTAGG